>OX637643.1:762728-993163 GCA_951802225.1 Euspilapteryx auroguttella | reverse complement strand
GGAACTGTGCCTTTTTGATAGTAATTTTGTTAGAATTTGTTTTTTTTTGTTCAATATCAAATTCCTATTCGAAAACATAAAGGCTTTGTCACACAGACGGCGATATAGAGTCGCACTAGAGCGCAAGCCTTACGCGGCGATAGAGCGTCGACTTGTAATATCAGTACCTGTCACACAGAGCGCTCGGCGTCAAATCGTAATAGTCGTACAGTGGCGGACACGAACGGCGTAACACTTCCGGTTTTTCTGTATTGCAAAATAGCTCTTGTTCCTTGGTAATACAGTCTAGGGCTGACGAAACCATAGACAAATCTGTTACGGCCTCCTAGTCCGTGACTGTACAAGTCGCGTAAGAGGCGCTCGTCAATCTGGCTCTAGCGCGACTCTTAAACGCCGTCTGTTAAAATTCTGATAAAAATAAAACATAAAAACGCTTAAAACAAGTATAAATAAAAATACAAAATATGTAATACAAGTGACTATAGTTAAATTTCGCATAGAATAGGTGACAAAGAGCGCAATGGGCGATAATGGCAAAGCCACACCACCTCCACATTCTTGTGGAAAATTATGGGCGAGGCCTTTGTCCAGCAGTGTACATCTTGCGGCTGAGATATGCGCTGGCGAAGCCGCGGGGCACACTATCCATACTAATTCCATACTTATCAATCAATCAATATCAATATATTGTATAAAATAAAGTCGTTGCCCTCGTCTGTCCCTCCCTACCTATGTATGCTTAAATGTTTATAACTACGCAACGGATTTTGATGCGGTTTTGTTAAATAGATAAAGTGATTCAAGAGGAAGGTTTATAAGTATAATTAATGCACAAAATAGTTATAGGTTAGGCGGTACGAAGTTCGCCGGGTCGAATAGTAATCAATATATATAAAACTCTTCCGTTACTGACTGACTGACTGTCAGACAACGCAGAGCCGAATCTACTGGGCGTAGCAGGCTGAAATTTTGCATGTAGGTTCCTTATGGAGTGTAGGTGAGCACTAAGAAGGGATTTTCCAAAATTCCCACGGGAGCTGGACGTGATTTTTGTATTTATGAGAAATCTGCGCGGGAAAAACCGCGGGACAGCCTCTAGTAATAATATTATAAATGCGAAAGTAACTCTGCCTGTCTGTCTCGCTTTCACGACAAAATTACAGCACCGATTTGAATGAAATTTGGTATGTGGATAGTCTAGAGCTTGAAAACGGACATAGGCTACTTCTTCTCCCGAAATTCCCGCGGGAAAATTGGGAATTCGATGTTTTAAAGGAAAATGCGCTGGTGAAGGTGGTCCACTAGTTTATTTCTAAGTGTTCATAAGTACAAAAATACGTAAAGTCAATATTTTACTCAGTCTATCAAATGGAAAGCATCTTCAACTTCCTAGTTATTTAAATTCACGTAAATACACAAACGCCTGGTCTGGCAATACCAATACGATTAAGCCATCCGAGCCGGCCACTATATTTTATCTTCAGTGAAATGGCTCCGGGCATTCATAACTGATCAAACAAACTCATTTTATGCTAGTAAAATAAACATACAGAACTCTTCAATATATTTATGTACTTTATGTTTATTAAAAGCGAAAATTAAACCTAGTTACGCCACTCTCAATAAAAATTAATTTCTTCAACGTTTGTGGACTAGATTTGTAGAAACTTTTAAGTAAGCGCTACTTTTAGTGGCATTTTTTAGATCTAGAAAATCTCGAAGGAAGGCTTGTCAAAATCATCGATATTGCCTCTTTTTTTAACCGACTTCAAAAAAGTAAGTTATCAGTTTGAGCTGTATGTATGTATGTATGTTTGTATATATGTATGTTGGTCCGCGATTATCTCGCGTTTTACTGAACCGATTTTGATGCGGGTTTCAGTTAAGTCAGAGAAGGTTTTTACTACCTATTTTAACTGACTTTAAAAAAGAGAATGTTCTCAGATTATGTATTGTGTATTTTTGAAGGCTGGTATTGGAAAAGATAAATTATTTTAAGTATAATAGGTAGATTTAGTCACAAACGACGAAAGCAATCCCTTTTTTAATTATAAAAATAAATAACCATTGAAAACCGATTTTTTTCTTTAGTTGCGTTACGAAGTAATTACTTCATAAGTACTTAAGTACTTAAAAATTATTTACGATGAAATTATATTCCGATTGTGGCGGTACCTCTTAATAACTTTACATTCAGCAAAGCAAGCAAGGAAATATTCTGCAGTAGCCAATCGCACTAGAGCTTTATCTTGAAATACCTAAAATAAACAGCAAAGTTCCGTAAAGAGATAAAAAAAGGGAAATACAAATAAATTGCCAGCGTAAACGTCTGATCCGGCCAAGTTTAGAAGTTGGTAGCACATTTATCACTTTGCAAGTTACTGTGAGCGATCGATGTTAACTTAGTACTTGACTGATTTAGTCAGTTTGAGGTCAAGGGATAAGTTTTTAGTCCTACCTTAATTTCAGAGATATTCTTACTAGAGAGAGATAAATTGTAAAGTAGAGTTAGTTACCCCTTTCTTCTCTACGCTGTAAAATCATTGCGAAAGGGAGTAGAATCATTTGACAGAGGAGGGCTCGTTAGGGGGCGTCTCCAGGCGACCATTGTCGTAAGGCAAGGCAAACATTTGTTTGCCTGAGCCAAATGGTGGGTACCCTGAACTACCTCGCCTCTATCATAGGGGATACTTTACGAAATAAGGTATCAATATTAATTAGACTAGTCTAATTGACTTTCAATAAGTGATATCTTGTAACCTGTATTGAATAAATCATTTTTTACTTTTACTTTACTAGTATCGTCCATTAGCGACTGCTCCGTAGCTCAGTCAGTAATGTGGACTGAGTAAGCGTGTGCACATGGGTTCGATTCCCGGCGGGGCGAACATTGGTATGATGAATATCGATGTTTGTTTCCGGTCTGGGTGTGATGTTCGTCTCTGTATATGTTTCGGGCACCCGAGATACAGGTTCTTCCTAGTTAGGGGCTCGGATGTGTTTTTGTAATTTTTAGCTTTTTAGCGCAATTTCCCTTCATATACTACAAAATCCTGAGTTATTTTGGGTTATCGGGAAAAAGTTTCTTAATTATGTCAAATTTTGTCTAAATTACTTCAGTACTTTTCGAATTTATTCTATTAAATAGTGAGCGCCCCGCCGCGTCGCCAGCGCATTTTGGCTTGAAACAATTTATTCCCAATTTTCCCGTGGGAATTTTGGGATAAAAAGTAGCCTATGTCCTTTTTCAGGCTCTAAACTATCCATATAGCAAATATTAATTCAAATCAGTTCAGTAGTATTTTCAGATAAGCGCGACAGACAGACAGATTGACAAACAGAGTTACTTTCGCATTTATAATATTAAGTATGGATTATACTAGCACAGCTGAGCTGGCATACATAGCTTTGAATTATAATCAAAAACTAGTCGACCTGGCGAACTTCGTACCGCCTAACCTATCACTATACTGTGCATGTATTAGGTATACTTATAAACCTTCCTCTCGAATCACTCTATCTATAAAAAAACCGCATCAAAATCCATTGCGTAACTTTAAAGATTTATGCATAATTAGGGACGGACGCGAGAAGCGACTCTGACAAGTATGATTTAGTGATACAGTATTTAAGTACTTTATTTATATAGTGAAACTAGTCGACCCGGCGAACTTCGTACCGCCTAACCTATTACTATTTTGTGCATGTATTATACTTATAAACCTTCCTCTTGAATCACTCTATCTATTAAAAAAACCGCATCAAAATCCATTGCATATTTTTAAAGATATAAGCATACATAGGGACAGACGCGGGAAACGACTTCATTTTATACTATGTATTGATAAAAGCTTTAACTGCGGATCTTGCACTAGGCGAAGGCCTGTATCGCGAGAGCCCGCCTCGATAATGATAAGTATATTTTAGGACGAGCTTTCCCGGCTTACTTCGTTACGCCATAGAATAAAAGAAACTACAAAAGACTTGGCTCTATAGACTATGTTCTTTTGACCGCCCAGAACGGCCGAATAAAAAACAAACAACAACAACAAACCAGCTGTCAAAGTATGTAACCAACGGAAAAAATATTGCAATTTGGGTTACATTATTTGAGTTTAGGTAAGGATCCCTAATTTTTTTGAAAATCTAATATAGCCTATGACACTCGGGGTTAATGTAGCTTCCTACCAGTGAAACAATTTTTCAAATCGGTTCAGTATTTCCGGAGCCTATCCGTTACAAACAAACAAACAAACAAACAAACAAATCTTTCCTCTTTATAATATTGGTATAGATTAATATTCGTTGGGGCCGAAAAGTTCTCGAGTAGAGACCACGGATCGGCAAGCGCAGCGTAGGGCGTCCACCGACCAGATGGACGGATGATCTGCGCAAGGCTGCGGGTCCACGCTGGATGCAGGCCACCTGCGATCGGTACAGATGGAGAGCCTTGAGGGAGGCCTATGTCCAGCAGTGGACGTCCTACGGCTGAAATGATGATGATGATGATGATTCGCAAGATAGAACAGATTTTCAGAAAAAAACCTACAGCTAACATTCAATAACGTGCTACAAAAAAAACTATGTGACTTTGTTTTATACTATGTATTGATGATTGATGATTGATATTGATATTGAAGTACGTACAAGACACCAGCATCATGTTTTGTAGTCAAAATATTTACCATCAACGAAACATACACATCCATCAACACACCATACATACCTGACCTTTAATATTTCAATCACTAAAACCTCTAAGTCAAGCTGGTAAGGTTCAGAATCGTAATGAAAAATTTAGTTTGTTATTGATGCTTTGTCCAGGGCCGTCTCAATATTCTAAAATAAGCCCAACTGCCACGTGGCCTGATTTTTATATTTTATGAGTGCTTCCGACGAGTCGGTAATAAATTAAAGGGCTGATCTAGCTCCCTATATCTTACAATTATCCCACAGAAAAATAATACAAATAATTTCTTTTTTACAAAAAGGGAACCCGCCTACAATAAACTGACACATACATCAACTGAGCATTTCCTCTTTTTCGAAGTCGGTTAAAATAGATACTAAGACCTTCTCCTGGATGTAACAAATACTTATCTGAAAACCGCATTAAGATTGGTTCAGCCAAACGCGAAATAATCGCGGACAAACATATATACTTACAGGTCAAACTTATAACCTCCTTTTTTGAATCCGTTTAAAAAGTACAGTCACGGACTAGGAGGCCGTAACAGACTTGTCTATGGTTTCAACAGCCCTACACTGTATTACTAAAGGACAAGAGCTATTTTGCAATACAGAAAAACCAAAAGTGTTACGCCGATCGTGTCCGCCACTGTACAATGATTTAATCATTTACATTTGCGAGAAGGTTTTGATGTCGTAACCGACATCAAAATAGTGGATGTTCTCAGCTTATGTTTGTGCCAGTTTGTTAAAGGCAAGTCCGTTTTTTTTTTTTTCAGATTTCGACCCAAGTTGCTTAGTTAACTATTAGATATAATAAGCAATATTCCTTCTTTTATGTATTAGGTACTCCTTGTAAAGGTATCATCATCTCAGTCGAAACACGTCCACTGATGGACACAGGCCTCCCCGACAAATCTTGAACGTTTGAACGAACCTCATCCAGCGCAATCTCGAAAACTTTAGATATACAATAATTTTTTTTTTACAAAAAGAGACCCGCCTTCAACGAACTGCAACAAACATAATCTGAAAACTTCCTCTTTTTAGAAGTCGGTTAAAATAGGTACTAAAACCTTCTCCTGAATGTAACAAATACATTACTGAAAACCGCATCAAAATCAGTTCAGCCAAACGCGAGATAATCGCGGACAAACATACATACATACAGGTCAAACTGATAACCTCCTTTTTTGAAGTCGGTTAAATAGACTCTTTATTACAATCAATCAACTTAAAATAGGCAATACCAATAGGCATATTTCTGAGATTATTACTTCCGTCTCTCGTTTTAAACATATTTTTTTAATCCTGCCTTTTTTATTTGGCACATCGCCTGCATGATTTTAAAATGCAGACATTTGTCACACTGTGCCACGATATGTCAGGTGTGCTGCGATAAACTGTCAGCCGTCGCCTATCCCGTGACAAAGTGGCTTGGGAAATGTGAGTCACGAGTTGCGTTAAAAATGTTATCTTGTTTTGTTTTGTTTTTTTTTTGTTTCAGGAGACTTTATTTTGCCGCTTGAGTTTGTCTTTATTATGTAAGACAGCAGCCTGTTTGCGTTCCATAAAGAATAGACGGATTGGGGACCATTTTAAGAGCCCGTTCACAGCGATGCTAACGCCATTCGCGAAAAAAAAAAAATCTTCTAAACTAAGGCAAATATCAAAAATTTGGTACAGTATGACACTAGATAATGTAGCCTAGTATTTATAGGGTGATTTTGTGTTGTATAGGTTTTAGGTTAAAGACCAAAGAAAGTGACAAAGTGTTGCTAAAAGTGACCACTTTTGGCAACAATCTGTGGATTATTTTGTTCTTTTTACTTAGGACTACTTTATTATGCTAAATCAAACTTTTCATCAAAAAATGAAACCGCCGAAAAAAAAAAACTAAAAAGCATAAAATTATATAATTATTACTTAATAAAATAATATAAAATACTAGAAAGTGCCCCACGGTTTCACTCGTGCAGATTTCTCATAAACACAAAAATCCAGTTTGCCCCGTTCCCATTGGAATTTCGGGAAATTATTCCTTAGGGAGCACACCTATACTTCCCAAAGAAACCCACGTGCAAAATCTCAGTCCGCTTCCTCCAGTAGTTTCGGCTCTGCGTTGTCTGTCAGTCAGTCAGTCAGTAACGGAAGAGTTTTATGTATATTGATTATTAAAGTATATAAAATATTATAATTTTGAATAATTTATTTTTTGCAAAAAGAGACCCGCCTTCAACGAACTGAAACAAACATAATCTAAGACCATCCTGTTTTTCGAAGTCGGTTAAAATAGGTACTAAAACCTTCTCCTGAATGTAACAAATACATTACTGAAAACCGCATCAAAATCGGTTCAGCCAAACGCGAGATAATCGCGGATAAACATACATACATACATACATATATGATGATGTCCTCCACGACGTATCCGTCGACGGCGACACCTTGTCAGCTCCTGGCGTGTGCTCGGATGTGACTCGCAAAGCCGAACTTTGTCTTAAACGTGCGGCTGCATATGTTGCACTGTAGCTGTCCGCTGGTGTTGTAAGTGTAGTTGTAGGAGACCTTGGGACGAGTCTTTCGGGCGTGGCGTTTGGCGTCGAGTTCTTTAAGACGGGCATCTTCAAACTTCTCAGTTCCAGTTTTTATTGCTTTTCGCCACGTTGGTCTCATCAAGGCATCCTTCTCCCACTCATCGTGAGACAAGCCACAGGATGTTAGATGACGCTTTAGGACATCCTTGTAACGAAGATACTGCCCGCCAGGCTTACGTTTTCCACAGGAGAGCTCTGAGTAGAAAACCGATTTAGGTAGACGTGACTCATCCATGCGTACAAGGTGTCCACACCATCGTAACTGCCCCTTCATTAGCAGACACTCCATGCCGGTGATTTTGGCACGGCGTAGAATCTCGGAGCTTGGAACGCGATCCTGCCATTTCACCCGTAATATGGCTCGAAGACATTTTAGGTGGGAACTGTCCAGACGCTTAATATCTGCTTTATATAGACACCATGTCTCCGAAGCATACAGCAAAAGGGGTAGTATTATTGCCTTATATACGGATAGTTTTGTCTGGAGATGGAGGTCATGAGATTTCCAAACTCTCTGGTTGAGCTTTCCGAAGGCCGCAGCAGCACTAGAAATCCTTGCAGAAATTTCGGATTCCAGACGGTTATCATCGCGTATCAGCGTTCCAAGATAGCGGAAGGTTCGTACCTCTTTCAACGGCTTTCCGCCTAGGTAAATAGCAGTGTCGGCAGCAGATGTACCTTTTGCGGGCTGCTTTAGGATTTGTGTTTTCGACACGCTAATAACCAGGCCGAATTTGCGACATGATTCGTCAAGATTGTCCAGGTATTGCTGCAGGTCACCAATACTGTCAGCCATAAGGCAAACGTCGTCGGCATATAGGACTTCAAGCGCGGTTCTTGTTTGAGTTTTGCGCTTTGATCTGAAACGACTTAGATCAAAGACACTTCTATCAGACCTGACGTTGATTTGTATCTGTCCGTTGCAGTTCTTCAAGGCGTCCGTCATGACTGTAGCGAAGTATATGGCAAAAAGCGTCGGAGCCATAACACAACCCTGCTTAACACCACTAGATACCGGGAATTGTTCCGTGAATTCATTTTCATGTCGAACCCTGGCCAACATACCATCGTGAAATTGGCGCACTAGGTTGGTGAATTTTTCGGGACATCCAGTCTTTTGGAGTATCGTCCACAGGGCCGTCCTTGGCACTCTATCAAACGCCTTCTCTAGGTCAACAAAACACATATAAAGGTCACGGTGTTGTTCAAGGCTTTTCTCTTGAATTTGTTTGACAACAAATATAGCATCAACCGTGCCACGGTTGGGACGAAAACCACACTGACTCTCCGGAAGCATACGCTCAGCTAATACACTAAGACGCCTATTAATTATGTGGGATAATATCTTGCCAGCTGTCGAGAGAAGTGAGATACCTCTGTAAGAGCCGCAGTCGGATAGGTCACCTTTCCCTTTGTAAAGCTTGCATATGGAGGCATCCTTCCAGTCTTGAGGTATAATTTCCGTTTCCCATATAAGTAGAACCAACTCAAATAGTCCATTTAAGATGTTGGGCCCTCCGTATTTGAAAACTTCTGAAGGTAGACTATCGGAGCCGGGAGACTTGCCATTCTTCAGTCTCTGGGTAGCTTTGTAGAACTCTGTGAAAGACGGCGGTATATCTAGTTCAGACGCTATGGGCAGGTTCTCTAACGCGTCTATGTAGGACAGATCAGCTCCTTGTGTTCCCGGATTCAGAACTTCAGTGAAATGTTCTGCCCAGCGATGGAGTACTTCTGTAGGATCAGTCAGTCGCGTGGTTTTATCTTTTGAGAGAACTGGTGCAGTTTTCTTGCGTTTCGGTCCAAAGACAATTTTGAGACCTTCAAAGAATTTTCCAGTCTGATTACTGTCAGCAAGAATTTGTAGTTCTTCAGATTTCTGCTTCCACCACCGATTCTTCAGGTCACGTATCTTTACTTTAAGTTCCTGCTGTATGGCTCTGCAATGCGGGGTACTGAACTGTTTTTTCAAAGCGCGTCTAGAGTCTTCAACGAGTCTCCGTATTTCAGCATCAGAATCATCGAACCAGTCTTGGCTTTTCTTCTGCGATTTACCAATTACTCGTTGAGAGACTTCGTGAAGGGTTTTTGCATATAATCGCCATCCTTTATCAATTGACGCACCCTCTAGTGTACAGAGCTTTGCTTCACCATATTCAGCGTCAAGTTTGCTCCGCGTTTCGTCGTTATGGACTAGTTTGGCAAATGCTAGTCTCGCCGGGATTTTGTGCTCGCTTCTGCGTGGAGGCTTGATGTTCAACCTCATTTTCGATCTTATTAGACGATGATCTGTCCATCCTTGAGCTCCTCGCATAGCTCTTGTAATGTATACATACATATATACATACATACGTACATACATACATACATACAGGTCAAACTGATAAACTCCTTTTTTGAAGTCGGTTAAAAATATTTAATATTTTACATTTGTTTTACTATAATATCTAGAGTTAGACAATACGTCGCATCTGTCCGAACTTGTCACGCGTGGGCAGTCGCTGACAAGAAAATGTTTACGAGAATACGACTGAGTTTGTCAAACCTAACGAATTAACTACTGAAATATGAAACATTAAATACAAGGCAATAACGTAAATGAGTAATTTCGTATAATTTAGGTTTTTTTGTATTACATCCGAAATCAAATAAAATTAACAAAAAAAATGCGTAAAAAGCTACGTCCGTGCGTAGGCAAAGGCAAGGCATGGTCGTCAGTACTGTATATATAATTAAACTAGTAGACCCGGCGAACTTCGTACCGCCTAACCTATTACTATTTTGTGCATGAATTATACTTATAAACCTTCCTCTTGAATCTTTCTAGCTATTAAAAAAAACCGCATCAAAACCCGTTTCATAGTTTTAAAGATTTAAGCATACATAGGGACAGACGACTTTATTTTATACTATGTATTGATTGATATGGAGCTTGTTACATAAACAATTTAAACTCACAAAAAAACACAAAAAAGACAGAGATAAATTGTAAAGTAGAGTCTGTTACCCCATTCTTCTCTACGCTGTAAAATCATTGCGAAAGGAGGTAGAATCATTTGACTAAGGTGGGTTCAGGGCTCGTTTGGGGGCGTCTCCAGGCGACCATTGTCGTAAGGCAATTGACCTTCAATGGGTGATATCTTATATCCTATACCTATTGAATAAATAATTTTTGACTTTTTAAAACTGGCCGCGCTGTGAAGATTAGCGGACCTTTTTTTTTTAAGGCGGGGAAACTCCTAACGAGTACCCAGCAGCCCCGGGGAGAGCCGCAGGGTTATGTGGGGCCCCCACTAAAACCCCGCCGGTGTCCTTCTCGGCTGATAGCAGGAGGGTCGCGGGAAAGCCAGGACTTAGGAATTCTCCGCGACCCCCCCAGCATTGGCCGTGTAGCCTCTTCATGGGGGGACAGGTGAAGGTAGTCCCCCCTAAGCGCGGATGGCTCTTCCTACGCTCGACGGCGGAAACGGGACACCCGCGTTCCGCCGTCCTTCTCGGGGCCGTTATATGACTACACGAGGCCCCCGCCTCGTGCACCCAACGACCCCGGGGTCCCCTCTTACGACAGGCAGGGGGTACTTCAGTCCTATTCTCCGGCTCGGTACTGCAGGGCGTAAGGTTAGTGGACGTTAACCAACCTCGAACACTTCATAGAAAAAACCGCGTTGCTTTGCGTTCAGCCGAAACTCGTGTACGTGCACGCGGCATGCTTGTGTTAGTGAGATAAGACGTGCGACGCTGCTTTATTTTTGTACTGAGCGGTAACTGAGAGGTAACCGAGAGCGGGGGAGCCGCACTTGTTGAGGGAGGCAGGGAGTGCCCATACTGTATGTAGTAGAATCATTTGACAGAGCAGGACTCGTTTGGGAACGTCTCCAGGCGATCATTGCCGTAAGGCCAATTGGTGGTCACCCTGAACTACCTCGCCTCTAGCAGTGTAAGATACTTTACGAAATATCAATATTAAATAAGACTAGAGGCTGCCCCGCGGTTTTTCCCGCGCAGATTTCTCATAAACACAAAATTCCCGTTTTTTCCCGTTCCCGTGGGAATTTCGGGAAATCCCTTCTTAGTGCTCACCTACACTCCCCAAGGAACCCACGTGCCAATTTTCAGCTTTCTTCGCCCAGTAGTTTAGGCTCTGCGTTGTCTGTCAGTCAGTCGGTCAGTCAGTCAGTAACGAAAGAGTTTTATATATATTGATTAGTCTAATTGACTTTCAATAAGTGATATCTTTTTGCCTCCGCGGGAGCACCAACGGACTCCTGAAGGTATTTATAGACAGGTGGGACTCTCCTATGCTACAGCATTGGGTGCAGCTTCACACAAAATTGTAAATAGTTTTAGATTTAATTTATTTTTTTACTAACGTAAGTTAAGTATTTTACTAACAAGCTATGGAAACCTAGATTTCTGAAATAAATTATTTGAATTTGAATTTTATCCTATATTGAATAAATAATTTATTACTATCTTTGAGTAGTACTATTTATTATACTGTGTCTTAACACTGACCTATTGAGCAAAAGTATATTACCTTCTATTATTGAATCTCTGGGCACGCACTCCAGCGTCTGGGCGGCCGCCGGACGTCTTTCCCATCGGGCGGGCGGAGCGTCCGGGGAGCTCAGTGTGATGCGCCCCTTAGCTCTGCTAGCGCCATTTTGTGGAGCGTTTTGATTTCTGGAAATAAACAAATATTTATAAAATTTAAGTAGATAGATAATAAATTTATTTCAGAAGTAATACACAACACATTTGAAAGATTAATTAACAAAAAACACAGTATGATTACAAAAAAAAAAACACGATTGTACATCTTGCATTACAAAATTCAACAAATTTACACACAGTGTAAGGCACAGTGGCGCATATCAGATCCGAAATAGGCTCCGACTCAGCATATTGTCGCAGAAACCTATGTACAGTGGCGGTCTAGGAGGCCGTAACAGATTTGTCTATGGTTTCGTCAGCCCTAGACTGTATTACCAAAGCACAAGAGCTATTTTGCAATACAGAAAAACCGGAAGTGTTACGGTGACCTAGACCGCCATTGTACTAGCTCGCACCAATAAAAATAAAAATGATTGTATCCAGGAAGAATATTTAACAATAATAATTTTAACTACCTAGATTTAATTTTTATTATCAAACTTTTTTCAAAACACTGAAACTCTTTTTTTGGAATCTAAATCGTACAGTGGCGGACACGGTCGGCGTAACACTTCCGGTTTTTCTGTATTGCAAAATAGCTCTTGTTCTTTGGTAATACAGTCTAGGGCTGACCAGACCATAGACAAATCTGTTACGGCCTCCTAGTCCGTAATACTTATATTAAAAAAAACTACGATTAATAATTTGTTTCCATATTCATCATTATTATCATCATCAGCCTGTAAGAGCCCACTGCTGGACATAGGTCTTTTCTCTCGCACGCCACGCACAACGATCCGCAATTCATAACAAGTAAAAATAAGTTGGGGGCCATAACCAAATAGTGGGATAATACGACCACCACTACGAAAACTAAATATTTTTTACATTGTATAAAATAACTAGTCGGCCCGGCGAACTTCGTACCGCCTTAACCTGTTACTACATATTTTGTGCATGTATTATACTTATAAACCATCCTCTTGATACACTTTATCTATTTAAAAAACCGCTTTAAAATCCATTGCGTAGTTTTAAAGATTTAAGCATATATAGGGACAGACGCGGGAAGCGACTTTATTTTATACTATGCATTGATTATACATAGTATAATACAAAGTCGCTTTCAGAGTCTGTCCTTATGTATGCTTATATCTTTAAAACTATGTATCGTATTTTGATGCAGTTTTTTTTAATAGATAGAGTGATTCAAGAGGAAGGTTTATATGTTTTTGTATAATATATGCACAACATAGTAATAGGTGAGGTGGTACGAAGTTCGCCGGCTCGACTTGTTAATTTTATATAGTAAGGCGGTACGAAGTTTGCCGTATCAGCTAGTAGTAGTAGAAATAACACTATTTTTAAATAACCTGAAAGCCTAAGTTTAATCTACAGTTATAGTTGGAGTTTGCAAAATTAATGAAATTCCTAGACATCAGACAGCCGACCTTTTGCGATGCCAGCCTAGACTTTTATTCTTCCCGCTTCCGCCTAGTTCTTACTTACAAATTGTTAAAGTAGACACCTTGTGGAGATGTCGAAAATATCTGTAGAACCCGGGGACAGGAAAATTAATTATGCATTTATTTTATACTGGTTTCCGCGCAAAACTTCAGTAATTTTTTTACTGTTGTTTGTAATCTTTCTCGCATTATTTTATTTTATACTTAAATGGAGAGAGTCCAGTCAAATATATGTTGTAATGCATGTGAACCAGTAAAATCATTTTGAGTTTTTTTTGTTTTTTTTTTTTATTAACTACACGAGCTTTCCCGGCTTACTTCGTTACGCCACAGTTTAAGATACTACTAAACACTTGGCTCTAAAGACTAATGTTCTTTTGACTGCCCAGAATGGCCGAATAAAAAACGAACAACAACAACAAACCACCTGTCAAAATATGTAAACAACGGAAAAAATATTGCACCTTGGGTTATATTATTTGAGTTTAGGTAAGGATCCCTAATTTTTTTGAAAATCTAATATAGCCTATGACACTCGGGTTTAATGTAGCTTCCTACCAGTGAAAGAATTTTTCAAATCGGTTCAGTATTTCCGGAGCCTATTCGTTACAAACAAACAAACAAACAAACAAACAAACAAACAAATCTTTCCTCTTTATAATATTGGTATAGATAACGTTTCCTGGGCGAGCTACATACAAAAAACATTTAAAATTTATGGGCTTTCGCAGTTTATTTACTACCTATATTATACTTAGCTACAGGTTACCTCAGAAAAAATCGCTTTAAGCGATAAGGCCTCCTATTATCTTCTTCCTCTATGATCCGAAAATGTATTTAAACTGTACTTGATGTTATTTTTTTTTGTATTGTTTTGGCAATAAAGCGTTTTTTTTAGCCGACTTCAAAAAGGAGGTTATCAGTTTGACCTGTATTATGTATGTTTGTCCGCGATTATCGCGCGTTTGTCTGAACCGATTTTGATGCGGTTTTCAGTAATGTATTTGTTACATCCAGGAGAAGGTGTTAGTACCTATGTTAACCGACTTCGAAAAAGCGGAAGTTCTCAGAATATGTTTGTTGCAGTTCGTTGAAGGCGGGTCTCTTTTTGTAAAAAAGAAATTATTTATATTTCATAGCTCCTAAGCTAGTTCCTTAGTCTTATCCGTAAGCATCTCCACCTCAAACACTTCGCAACTCTCACGACATACGAAGCCAATTCGATTTGTGGTCGAAAATAAACAGTCGACCGGAAGTTCTGCCGGAAATTGAATCGAAAACGGCTCGACGCGGGAAGATGTCCCTGATTGATAAGAGACAACTTTTTGTCGACACTTATTTATGTGGAGGAAGTGTCTTGATAAGTTTGATTTAATAATAATAGCTTTGCTATGTCAAACTTTATGACAAGGTAAGTTTTTAAGTTTACATTTTATTATTATAAATTATAGCCCAATAGTGGGGGCTCGTGGATTCGCCAGCCCTTTTCCCTTGAAACATCAAATGATCGTGAGAATTTCGTGATAAAAATTAGCCAATGTCCTTTCTTTGGCTCTAAACTATGTATATAACAAATTTTATTCAAATCGGTTCAGCAGCTTGCTCAGGAAGCGTGACAGACAGATAGACAGAAAGAGTTACTTTCACATTTACCATATTAGTATGGAAGTATAGAGTATGGATGTACGTGCTATGAAAAAAATAAATTTATTAGCTTAGTTTTATAGTATAAAATAAAAAAAATCAAATAATGATAAAATTATTTATACAAATATAGTTTTAGTAGCACGAAGCCAATTTAATACGAACAGTAAAATCTTTCTCTTTTATAAAACTACAAAAGAGACAAAAATAACTTGTAAATATACTAAGTTCTGTATTATCAATAGTTTTTGAGATAAAATACGACAGACGGACGTACAGTCACGGACTAGGAGGCCGTAACAGATTTGTCTATGGTTTCGTCAGCCCTAGACTGTATTACCAAACAACAAGAGCTATTTTGCAATACAGAAAAACCGGAAGTGTTACGCCGATCGTGTCCGCCACTGTATATACACATAGACAAACTACGAAACGTTCAACTACGAAACGTTTAAAATCACTGTGAAAAAAGAAAAAAAGATTTTAATTTGCGCCTTTCAATTCAAGAAAATAACACCTATTGTGCAGCTTTTTACTGTTGCACCAATAAGCCGAAGGCAGGAGCTAGGAGCTAGATAATCAAGGGGCGCATTGTACGACTGTTGCTGAATATATTTGAATACAAATCGTAGAAGCCTAGAAACTTGGAGTATACAGGAAGCAAGCTATAGAGCGCTCGTATCGCCGATCGTAAGTTTACTTTATTTTTTAAGAACGTAAAATAGTGATGCAGAGATTTTTGATGCAATATTTTGCGTAAAATCTGTAACTTAATGAATAATTATTTTTTCCACGCCAGCTCAATTTCCCTTCAAATTGCAAAATCCAAATTTATATCTTTGTAAGTTGTAGCTGTAGCCTTTGTGTTATTCTGATGTATAAGCTATATTATTGTTCAGTTTCATTTATATCCATTCAGATGGTTTTACGTGAAAAAACTAAACATCCATACTTACAAATGTTCATACATACATAATCTCACGCCTTTTATTCCCCGAAGGGTTAGGCAGAGGTACCAGCTCAAGAGCCGGACCCACGTTTAGCCGAGTTTATGCTTTTATTACCAACGTGACAAGGGGCCAGCTTGTCGCCGCGGTTATAACGACCACTACTGCAGCCAGGACCAACGGCTTAACGTGCCTTCCGAAGCACGGAATCATCTTACTTTTCGGACAATCAGGTGATTCAAGCCTGCAATGTCCTATCCAACCGAAAACAAACAACGTGATTTTTGTGAGAAATCAATATGTGGTACAAATATTCATGTTTAACAATAAGTATTTAGTAATCTGTGGTATAGGTAGGACGTAGGACTAAATCAGATAGTAAAAAATGCTTTTACAGTTTAGACATAGACATAGACAAAGATTTATTTGCACTCACAATACGACACACGGTAACATGTTCAGAAGTACAGAAAAGTAAGGTAAGGTTTAGAGTATTTTCCACATGTAGATATTATGGGCGCAAAACGACTCTGACTCAGCATGTATTGCAAAAAAATGCAACGCTGATTATTCTGCCAGTTTACTCACTTATGCACGCTCTATAGCTTATTCTCTAAGCCTTCGGGGCGGGTTTGTGTTGCCAACTCCCTCTACACCTCGTGATGCAATATGCAATGCACGCCTGATAAGACTGGTAGAGTTATTGCACTTTATTACGTCGTGGTATTAGATTAGACTTGGTGCCAAATGGTGGCGTATAATCCCACCACCACCACTATCTCCTCCTATGGGCACACCTCGCAAACTTCATAGAAAAAAGCGCGTTGCTTCGCGCACAACCGAAACTCGTGTATGTGCACGCGTATCATGCTTGTGTCAGTGAGATGAGAAATGCGACGCTGCTTTATTTGTACTGAGCGGTAACTGAGAGGTAACCGAGAGCGGGGGCCGCACTTGCTGAGAGACAGGGACTGTCCATAGGTACTATATTGTAGTACTATTTAATACTAAAGGAACAACAGCGAAATACGGGCAGTAGAAAAACTTGAAGCATTATACTGCGATCGCCAACCCGCCTTCCAAGCGTGGCGTTTACGGCAAAATCCCCTCTCAATATCTGCCCTTCTTTAATTTATGGGGAGACCTATGTCCAGCACTGGACCGTTTATAATGCTGACGATCAATTTTGTACAATAAATGTTTAATAAATAATGTTCATTTTCATTTTTCATTTCATTGCCCTCTTTTTCGCAAAGTTAGGTAAAAAAAAAGTTAGGTAAAAAGTTAGGTAGAAAGTTAGGTAAAAAGTGTTATCAGCAAAATCGGGCGTCGATTGGAAATGTGTGCTTCAAACAATGTTCCCGCTGCAATAGTTAGCCGGCCACAATAAAACTAGATTTACGACTTAAAACCGGCTACAGCTGAACTTTTAGCAACATAAGTTTAATTGAACTAGAAAAAGAGGCAGTGCATAGAGGAACGGAACTTTGATCGAAGATAGAAGAAGTTTAAAGGCCTAAAGTGTTTGTTAAGCTTTTTCATAATATAACTTTGTTAGAAGTTAGAAGGGACAAAAGACTTGATGACAGCATCAAATCATCATCTTATTAAGGGTGTTTCTGACAAGGCGGTAATAAATCAGAGGAGGGGTTCTGCTCACCATACCTTACAACTTTCCCAAAGCAACATGGGTCGAATCTCAAAACAAGAATCAGCTGTCCAGTACATTAACCCCGTCAGCTGATCAAACCAATATATGGAACAGCTGTTTTTTTTTTGAGATTTTGACCCATGTTGCTTTGGGAAAGTTGTTAGTTATGGTGAGCAGAATCCCTCCTTTGATTTATTACCGCCTTGTCAGAAACACCCAGTATGTAAAATTCTCGTGACACAATGTTCGTTCCCGTACTCCTCCGAAACGGCTTGACCGATTCTCATGAAATTTTGTGAGCATATTGAGTTGGTCTGAAAATCGGCTAACATCTATTTTTTATACCCCTTAATGAAATTACTCAAAAACTATTTATATGGCAAAACAACGTTTGCCGGGTCAGCTAGTATTACATTATACTAGTCGACTCGGCAAACTTCTTACCCGCCTAATAGAACCTTTGTTGTGCATGTAATACACATATCATAAACCTTCTTCCTCTAGAATTTCTGTATCTATTTAAAAACCGCATTAAAATTCGTTGCATAGTTTTAAAGATTTAACATATATAGCGACAGACAGACAGCGAAAGGGACTTTGTTTTATAGTGTGTATTGATTATCATTATTATAATTAAGGCATACAAACTATGCACAGTTTCCTACGCAGGACGCGTCAGAAGTTAATAATTTAGGAAGTCTTTTCTTTTTCTTTAATAGCATGTGCACATTTCGGAAGCGTTTTTTTTTTCGCAATTTCAAATGTTTTCAAGCGTTTCTTTAGCGTATTTCCATCAGGGTGATAGGTGATTCAATCAAAAATAATTCAAATCGGTTTCGTAGCTTCGTAGCATATACGATTCAAACAAACAATCAAATTTTTCCTATCTTCTTCTATCTATTACTAACGAGACTAACGAACCACGATTCATTTATATATATATATATATATATATATAGATATATCAACTCGGCAAATGTTGATTATTCGGGTTGTAGCATCAGTTAATTGTTGATCCGTTGGCAATTGTTGATCCCGACAGCTTTTGTTGATCTAATTTATGACCCTGCATACAAATGTGGCTCCGCTCGGATCAACAATCGCTGTCCCTATAATAGCACAAATACGAACAATTTATAACATTCTTTATACAAATCCGCTCCATCAAATGTTGATCTGATTCAAATGAACCAATCAGAGGCCACCATTCTTATGATTGGTGGTTTTCTTATGTGCGTTGTTGCCACTTTGTTGCTTTGCTTTGTGCAACGTCACAACACGTTTATGAATGAACGTCAATAACTATAGAGGAGAATTTCAATTTTGGCCAGGACTATGTAAGAGTATTCCAAATAAAAATTAGTATATTTTTTTTGTTGAGGTCAGAAAAAAATATATTTTTTAAGGGGTCAGAGAGGGGTGTTATAATTTTAACGTGTGTATCTGTCTGTCTGTCTGTCTGTGGCATCGTAGAGCCCAAACGGCTGAACCGATTTTCGTTTAGGTTTTTTTGTATCATAGATAATTTCAAGCCGAGTATTCTTAGCCAAGTCTGGTGAAGATCTGATCAGCGGTTTGAAGATGATCAGCTCTTGAATAATGGATGAGAGGATCTAACTAGCTTCCCTATGTCCGATCGATTTGAAATTTGGTACCATGTTACATCTATGATACATATGTATTTGGTATGGTAACCATGACCTGATCTGCCGTTTGAAGATGATCAGCTCTTGAATAATGGATGAGAGGATCTAACTAGCTTCCTTATGTCCGATCGAGTTGAAATTTGGTACCATGTTACATCTATGATATTAAAAGTATATGTTAAGGTAACCATGACCTGATCTGCCGTTTGAAGATGATCAGCTCTTGAATAATGGATAAGAGGATCTAACTAGCTTCCTTATGTCCGATCGAGTTGAAATTTGGTACCATGTTACATCTATGATATAGAAAGTATTTGGTAAGGTAACCATGACCTGATCTGCCGTTTGAAGATGATCAGCTCTTGAATAATGGATGAGAGGATCTAACTAGCTTCCTTATGTCCGATCGAGTTGAAATTTGGTACCATGTTTCATCTATGATATAGAAAGTATTTGGTAAAGTAACCATGACCTGATCTGCCGTTTGAAGATGATCAGCTCTTGAATAATGGATGAGAGGATCTAACTAGTATCCTTATGTCCGATCGAGTTGAAATTTGGTACCATGTTACATCTATGATATAGAAAGTATTTGGTAAGGTAACCATGACCTGATCTGTCGTTTGAAGATGATCAGCTCTTGAATAATTGATGAGAGGATCTAACTAGCTTCCTTATGTCCGATCGGTTTGAAATTTGGTACCATGTTACATCTATGATATAGAAAGTATATGGTAAGGTTACCATTACCTAATCAGCCGTTTGAAGATGATCAGCTCTTGAATAATGGATGAGAGGATCTAACTAGCTTCCTTACGTCCGATCGAGTTGAAATTTGGTACCATGTTAATCTAAGATATTGAAAGTATATGTTAAGGTAACCATGACCTGCTCTGCCGTTTGATGATGATCAGCTCTTAAATAATGGATGAGAGGATCTAACTAGCTTCCTTATGTCCGATCGATTTGAAATTTAGTTCCATGTAACATCTATGATATAGGAAGTATATGGTGAGGTAACCATTACCTGATCCGCCGTTTGAAGGTGATCAGCTCTTGAATGATGGATGAGAGGATCTAACTAGCTAGCAGTGTTACTTCAATGATATTGAAAGTATATGTTAAGGTAACCATGATATTTTTAAGATGATTAGCTCTCGTTCTACTTAAGTTGATGAGGGGTCTGACTTGTTCGTGGGTTTTTAAATTTTTAAATTTGAGTTATTATTAAAACTTATTAGGTAGATTGTAAAAAATAATCAATATATATAAAACTCTTCCGTAACTGACTGACTGACTGACTGACAGACAACGCAGAGCCGAAACTACTGGGCGTACAAAGCTGAAATTTGGCATGTAGGTTCCTTAGGGAGTGTAGGTGAGCACTAAGAAAGGATTTCCCGAAATTCCCACGGGAACGGGAAAAAACGGGATTTTTGTGTTTATGAGAAATCTGCGCGGGAAATACCGCGGGGCAGCCTCTAGTATTTTTATAAAGTATGGCAATATTTTTCATGCGTTTATGACAAATCTATACATATAATAAAATAGTGAAATCGCGTGTCTGAACATCCATACTATAATATTATAAATGCGAAAGTAACTGTCTGTCTGTCTCTCTTTCACGCCTAAACAGCAGAACGGATTTTAATGAAAAATGGTATGGAAGAACATAGGCTACTTTTTACCGCGGGAAAACTTCTCATTCCCATTTTCCGCGGGAAAATTACAGCTGATAGTTAACGCGATACGTACACATACAAACAAACACAAACACACTAAAAGTCTACGGTCTGCGACCTGCTGTCTGTGTTCTGTGGTCTGCAGTCCACGGTCTGCGGTCTACGGTATGTGGTCCACAGTCTGCGTTCTGTGGTCTTTGGTCTGTGGTCTCCGGTCTACGCTGCAGTCTACGGTCTGCGTTCTGCAATCTCCGGTCTACGCTCCGGCCTACGGTCTACGTTCTGTAGTCTGCGTTCTACAGTCTCCGGTCCACGGTTTGCGGTCTATGGTCTTCGTTCTGAAGTCTCTGGTCCACGGTCTATGCTCCGGCCTATGGTCTACGGTCTGCGTTCTGCAGTCTACGGTCTACGGCTTACGGTCTGCGTTCTGCAGTTTCCGGTCTACGGTCTACGCTCCGGTCAACGGTCTGCAGTCAGCGTTCTGCGGTCTCCGGTCTCCGGTCAATAGTCTACAGTCCTAAGTATATAAAGTCTATAGTCTACAGTCAAAATATTTTGTTTCCAAGTAAAGGATGTCACATACCTGCGCGGGCATTTCGCGGGCAGTGACAGTCGGTCTGTCATATAGTATGGAACTGCCCGCGACCATCGATAAGCCGATCTTACAGTTCCATATATTCTGACAGGCCACTGTCACTGCCCGCGAGCTGCCCGCGCAGGTATGTGACACCCTTAAGGGGTAGCCCACATCTGCGCGATCTGTGACAGCGATCTTTGACAGATCTGTTAGAATGTATGTATTAGTAATTATTTCATCTGGTATCGTGTCAAAAAGGATTCAGAGTTTCAGAGGATTTACTGGGCAAACCTAAACCTAACCTCAAAACTAGAGGTAATTTATCTGTGAACGGCTGTACATTTTTTGTTTTGTCCTTTCTGTCAGAAAAATCGGATCTCTCTTTCGCACTCGTGAGTGGAAGAGAGACAGCGAACTCTTCTATCTCTCTTCCACTCAGGAGTGCGAAAGAGAGATACGATTTTTCTGACAGAAATTTCTGACCGTGTACGGCCGCGCTAAGGCGGCGCCCACGTCTAGCTAGGATACGAATACATCTCTCTCACTCACTCCAGTAAGAGAGATGAGTAACCATTATAACAACTTTCACATATTGTTTATAAATTTATTTGACCTTTAAGATTTAAAAATCAACAAAACATCAAAACTCAAAAAAGATACATTATTATTATATACGGTGAAATTTTATTAGTGGTGGATCCGTTAAGGGTGTGTTCTGTCAATGAAACTGAACACCTTTCCCCAAGGAACATAGGTCGTAATATGAAAAAAAATTTGGACACCTCGCTCCCGTAGAAGATGCCTCTGTCAGCTGTTAATTTTTGTGTAGAGGTCCAATTTTTTTTTCATATTTCGACCTATGTTCGTTTGGGAAAGTTGTTCAGTTTAATTGACAGAACACACCCTTAACTGATCCGTGACAAATGAAATTATAGTTAGATCCTCTCATCCATAAATAAGAGCTGATCATCTTCAAACGGCTGATCAGGTAATGGTTACCTTACCATATACTTTCTATATCATAGATGTAACATGGTACCAAATTTCAAATCGATCGGACATAAGGAAGCTAGTTAGATCCTCTCATCCATTATTCAAAAGCTGATCATCTTCAAACGGCAGATCAGGTCATGGTTACCTTAACATATACTTTCAATATCATAGCTGTAACATAGTACCAAATATCAACTCGATCTGACCTAAGGAAGCTAGTAAGATCCTCTCATCCATTATTCAAGAGTTGATCATCTTCAAACGTTTGATCAGGTAATGGTTACCTTACCAACCATATACTTTCTATATCATAGATGTAACATGGTACCAAATTTCAAATCGATCGGACATAAGGAAGCTAGTTAGATCCTCTCATCCATTATTCAAGAGCTGATCATCTTCAAACGGCAGATCAGGTCATGGTTGCCTTACCAAATACTTTCTATAACATAGATGTAACATGGTACCAAATTTCAAATCGATCAGACATAAGGAAGCTAGTTAGATCCTCTCATCCATTATTCAAGAGCTGATCATCTTTAAACCGCTGATCAGATCTTCATCAGACATGGCTAAGAACACTCGGCCTGAAATTATCTATGATACAAAAAAAACTAAACGAAAATCGGTTCAGCCGTTTGGGCTCTACGATGCCACAGACAGATACACAGACAGACAGACACACGTTAAAATTATAACACCCCTCTCTGAATTTTTCGTTCGGGGGTTATAAAATTTACTTGTACTTAAGAATGATCAGCCACAGTTCAGGTTATACCCTGCCTAGCACTCTAATCCCTTGCAATACAGTTTATTTTACTTTTAAATAGGGTAACCTGATCTGTGGCCGACTGTTCCTTAGTTTTACAAACATTGTAGTTACAAATAAGTAATTTTGCCTGCCCTCTTGATTTGAGCTTCGAACGAACACCACATTCTAACTGAGACAGACGAGCGCCCCCCCGCCCGAGCGAAGCGCACACAATAATCGTGGGCGCAGTATCTATTTCGCTTTACTTGAACATCTGTCTCACTTGTGCAACGTTGCCGTTCTGCAGTATCGGTCTAAAAGTTTACGGCAAATGTTGCTCATAAATGATTTATATAGATCAACAAAGCATTATTCTCTTGTAAAAAAAAAGCCGTTTCAGGATCAACAAGTGCCGTGCCAGTTGGTGTCAAGGTAGCGACTTTTCTGTAAGCTTGGGTAGTGCGTTACAAGTCGGTGAATAAATGTAAATCAAAAATAAAACGATACCCGCAATAGTTCCCTAGTAAACTGCGGACAAAGGTGGATCAACAATTAACGCGTATTTCAGCCTGATCAACAACGGCCGAAGGGAGGACAATATATATATATAAATAAATGAATCGTGGTTCGTTAGTCTCGCTAAAACTCGGGAACGGCAGGTCCGATTTAGCTAATTTTGGGTCTTAAAATATTTATAGTAGTCCAGGGAAGGTTCAAAAGGTGAGAAATGGGGGAGAAGTTTTTTAATGCGCGATACGAAGTTTGCTGGGACAGCTAGTTTATAATATTAATGTAGATTACGGTACTGCAGCATAGCTTCTCAGTCCAGCACTAACTAAACAGCCAAAACAATTACCAAAACCCGCCATCCGAGCAAACAATAGGGAATTAAACGAAAACATACACATTTAAAATTTAAATTTTAAGAATTAAACTCGACATTTTACTAGTTTTTCATGTAAAACCGAACTGAAATTCGCACAACACAATCGGAAAAAAAGTGAATAGGGTTTATAATAGTAAAAAAGAGAGGACCAAGTGTAAATTGGACTAATTTACAAAATAATTTTACCAAACCCAAAAAGAGGTGTTCTGTAGCTGTAGTAGTCGTATAGTGAGTGACTCTATTTTGTCTTCCGATACATAACCGGGCAAAAATTAATTTTTATACAAAAATCTTGCAAAAAAACAGCAATAAAACTCTATCCATCAATAAATTTTCCACTTTTAAGTTTATAAAACGACTTATTTTGCTAATTCTATTAGGTACCTAATATTGTTGTGTTTTCTTATCTCTGCTTTTGGGTCAAGTTTAAAATAACAACTGGTATAAAAAGTAAAAAATGATACATTCAATATAGGATAGAGTACAAGATATCGCTTATTGAAAGTCAATTAGACTAATCTAATTAATATTGATACCTTTTTTCGTAAAGTATCCTATACTGATAGAGGCGAGGTAGTTCAGGGTACCCACCGATTGGCTCAGCAAACAAATGTTTGCCTTGCCTTACGACAATGGTCGCCTGAATTCGCCCCCAAACGAGCTCTTCTCTGTCAAATGATTCTAATCCCTTTCGCAATTATTTTACAGCGTAGAGAAGAAAGGGGTAACAAACTCTACTTTACAATTTATCTCTCTTTTTTTTTTTTTGTTCCTATGTGACATTACAATTTAATTTACAATACAAAGAACATAAATTAATAAGATTTAAAGTACATACAAGAAATAATGAAAATATCGTGCAGAGCTAGACTACTTTACTATTTATCACTCTCTTTTTTTTATCTTATAGAGTTGTGTTTCAGTACAGAACCCAAAGAAGTGAGCAAAAATAGGCAACATGCAGCGTTTGTGGCGAGTTTCGCTTTGAAATAGTGGAAGCATTAAGTGTCCGAATTCGGGTATTCCGTGTGCTGGCACGCTGGCTGTTAAAATAAAATAAGTATAGGCAGTTAAAGTGAAATTTCCAGTGCGGAATAGCTTGTTTTATACCATCGAGCAAGTATCCAATAGAAAGGCAAATTTTCCCACTTGCCGGCTATGGCTTACCATGATATAAGTAAGTACTTATAGAAATTCCGAAACTATTTTTTTTTTACTTTACCCGACGTTTTACCTTACATAAAATATAGACTAGAGACTGCCCCGCGGTTTCACCCGCGCAGATATCTCATAAACACATAAATCCCGTTTTTTCTCGTTCCCATTTCGGGAAATTATTCCTTAGTGCTCCCCTACACTCCCCAAAGAACCTATGTGCTGAATTTCAGCCCGCTACGCCCAGTAGTTTTGGCTCTGCGCTCTGTGCTGTGTGGGTTGCCTGGAAGAAATCGCTTTTAGCGATAAGGCCGCCCATTGCATGCAAATTTAAATTGTCTGCACGCTTAATTTAACAATTGTACTTTTTGTGTCTTACTTTGTACGCAATAAGGTGTTTGTATTCTATTCTATTCAGTCAGTCAGTCAGTCAGTTAGTTAGTAACGGAAGAGTTTTATATATATAACTAGAGGCTGCCCCGCGGTTTCGCTCGCGCAGATTTCTCATAAACACAAAAATCCATTTTATTCCCGTTCCCATAGGAATTTCGGGAAATCCTTTCTTAGTGCTCACCTACACTCCCTAAGGAACCTACATGCAAAATTTCAGCCCGCTACGCCCAGTAGTTTCGGCTCTGCGTTGTCTGTCAGTCAGTCAGTCAGTCAGTAACGGAAGAGTTTTATATATATAGATGACAAACGAAGTATATATGAATGTATGAATATCTCAGATTCGGCGGCAATGCGCAGAGCAGCCTGTCACGCGGCATACGAGTTCGGACTGCAGCTTTGAATAAAGATACGCTGCACCGACTCACTGGCTGTGTAGAATTTTAAGTAGCAGTCTTTAGTTGAGGTAGTTGAGTACTTTGACTTTTTGACAGTTACCCTATTAGTAGAAAAAGTCTGCATCAGACATTTATTTTGATCTAGTCGACCCGGCTAACGTCGTACCACTTAACCTATTATTATTACGAGAGACCGACCGAAGGTTCAATGTCGGTTTCGCCAGTTTCGGCCAAAAAATCTAGTTTTGGCCACTGTTTCGGTTTCGGCTAAAAATGTCAGAACCTGAAACCGAAACCGAAACTCGATGCTCGTGCATCGCTCGTCTAATCACGGAAGAATTCGGCGATAACCGCGCAAATTTTTTATCGTTTTTATTTCTAATTTATGAATCTTAGTTCACTTTTTAGGTTGGTAGCTGTTGTAGGTGGGCCATGAGAGAGCATCTTCCTTGTTCTGTGGGCCATACTTACGTGTAAGTACTATAACAAAAATCAGATTTTAACTTGAAAACATGAATATTTTGCAAGGACGCGTGAGTTTCGGTTTCGGTTTCAGCCGAAAATGAGGCCAGGGCCGAAGGTTAGTTTTTGGTTTCGGTTTCGGCAAAAAATCGTGTTTCGGTCGGTTTCTAGTATTTTACTTATAAACCTTCATCTTTAATCACTCTATTTAAAAAAAATCATCAAAATCCGTTGCATAGTTTTAAATTAAGCATACATAACATAGGGACGCGAAAACGACTTTATTTTTTTACTAGCTGTCCCGGCGAACTTCGTATCGCGCCCGCCGTACTATTTTATATGGAAAAATGAACTTGTGGTTTTTGATACCTATAAAAAGATAACAATGAAAAAGAGAACAAACGAAAAAAGGACCTAACTCAGTATAAAGTCAAGCTACAAACGTTTACTAGGTCAACTCAGTAACACAAACTGACTGACAATGAAAAGATTGAAGGTCGTCGAGTGTTTGATGACATCGTAAACATAGAACAGCTTCTCCGACGATTGAACTATCAAAGTAGTTCGTAAATGTTCGCGTAAAGTCAACAGTTTGCCTCGACGATACCGATGCCTTTTGATTACACATTTACCTTTTTTTTAACCGACTTCAAAAAAGGAGGTTATCAGTTTGACCTGTATGTATGTATTGTATGTATGTATGTTTTATGTATGTATGTATGTATGTTTGTATGTTTGTCCGCGATTATCTCGAGTTTGGCTGAACCGATTTTGATGCGGTTTTCACAGAAGTATTTGTTACGTTCAGGAGAAGGTTTTAGTAACTATTTTAACCGACTTCAGAAAAGAGGGAGTTCTCAGTTTTATGTATGTGTCAGTTTTTTGAAGGCGGGTTCCTTTTTTGAAGAAAATAAATAATTTCAGTTTATTTGCATGTTAACTAAAGAAAACACAATCTATACCAATATTATAAAGAGGAAAGATTTGTTTGTTTGTTTGTTTGTAACGAATAGGCTCCGGAAATATTGAACCGATTTGAAAAATTCTTTCACTGGTAGAAAGCTACATTAACCCCGATTGTCATAGGCTATATTAGATTTTCAAAAAAATTAGGGATCCTTACCTAAACTCAAATAATGTTACCCAAGGTGCAATATTTTTTCCGTTGTTTACATAATTTGTCAGGTGGTTTGTTGTTGTTGTTTGTTTTTTATTCGGCCATTCTGGGCAGTCAAAAGAACATAGTCTATAGAGCCAAGTCTTTTGAAGTATCTTATATTCTATGGCGTAACAAAGTAAGCCGGGAAAGCTCGTATGTTATAAATAGACTTTTGTTATTGAACATCATGCATTAAGTATGTAGTATGTTGGCTGTATGAAGTTTGACAGGACAACTAATTTAAAATAGAAATATATATGTACTTAACACAGCTTTTTAACCGACTTTGAATAAGGAGGTTATCAGTTTTTCCTGTATGTATGTATATTTCTGTGTATCTGGCGTTTGGCTGAACCGATTTTGATGCGTTTTTCAGGAAAGTATTTGTGGCATTCAGAAGAAGGTTTTAGTACCAAAATTAACCGACTTCGAAAAAGGAAAAAAAAAAAAAGAAATTATGTATTAGTTATTCAAGAGAGTATTCTTTAGATGTAACACTAACTATGACTTTGACTAAGAAAGTAAATAAATTATACTGTCTTTCAAAGTATACATTTCAAACAAATCTTGCTAAACAAAATATTCGTAAAGTCAGCAAAAAAAGATCAGTGCCATTTTTGGTAACATAAAATGCACATTAAAATTCCTTTCTTATGTAAATCTTGTAAAAGCCTATAAAAATACAATGAGGTTGACCCTCGCTCCGCAAAAAACTCATGATTAGGAATGTTGTACGTAACTTTAATTTGTTACTTTTCCTTCAAAACTTAAAAACCTATTATCAATATACTGGGTGTTTCTGACAAGGCGGTAATAAATCAAAGTAGGTATTCAGCTCACCATACCTAACAACTTTCCCAAAGCAACATGGGTCGAAATATCAAAAAAAAATATCAGCTGTTCCATACATTGATTCGATCAGCTGGCGGGGTCAATGTACGGGACAGCTGGTTTTCGTTTTGAGATTTCGACCCATGTTACTTTGGGAAAGTTGTTAGGTATGGTGAGCTGAATCCCTCCTCTGATTTATTACCGCCTTGTCAGAAACACCCTGTATATAAAACTCTTCCGTTACTGACTGACTGACTGACTGACTGACTGACAGACAACGCAGAGCCGAAACTACTGGGCGTAGCGGGCTGAAATTTTGCATGTAGGTTCCTTAGGGAGTGCAGGTGAGCACTAAGAAGGGATTTCCCGAAATTCCCACGGGAACGGGAATAAGCGGGAATTTTGTGTTTATGAGAAATCTGCGCGGGAAAAACCGCGGGGCAGCCTCTAGTGTATAATAATATATAACGCATCACTCTCTCATAGTTCTAACGATCCACGCTCTGGGGGGACGATCTCTATGTCCCCCCGAGAAGAGGCCGAAGAGCCAATGCTGGAGGGGGTCGCGGAGTTGAACATATAGATCGAAAGATCTTACATGACCACCTTGCTAACAGCCGAGATGGACAAATAACCCTGTGGCTTCCTCCGGGGCTGCAGGGAACTCTTTAGGAGTTTCCCCGCCTTAAAAAAAGGTAGATCCTCTCTAGGTGCCTCTAATTCATACAAACACAAGCAAATTAAGATTACAAACATATACCTATTATATGTATTTCTAAATAATGTTTGCCCCCGTCTCGAATTGAACTCGTACATCCAAGGTCACAGTAAAACCAAATTCAAAAGTAAAAAAAAACTTTATTCAATAAAAAATTATTGATTAGACTATTTAATCTAATTGGTATTGATACCCTAATAAGTAAAGTATCCTATACTGCTAGAGGCGAGGTAGTTCAGGGTCCAAGTGGCTCAGGCAAAAAACGTTTGCCTTGCCTTACGACAATGGTCGCCTGGAGACGCCCCCAAACGAGCCCAAATCTGTCAAATGATTCTACTCCCTTTCGCAATGATTTTACAGCGTATAGAAGAAAGGGGTAACAAACTCTAATTTCAGCAACATATCTCCATCTATTGGGAAGGGTGATATGTCCTACTGGACGTTTTCTGGATTAGAAGATAATTATGAATGGTTTGCTACTTTACATACGTACAGTGGTGGACACGGCCGTCGTAATACTTCCGATTATTCTGTAATGCAAAATAGCTCTTTTTCTTTGGTATTAAAGTTTAGGGCGCACGAGACCATATACAAAAGTGTTATACCGAACGAGTCTGCCGCTGTACAGTGGCGGACTAGGAGGCCGTAACAGATTTGTCTATGGTTACGACAGCCCTAGACTGTATTACCAAAGAACAAGAGCTATTTTGCTATACAGAAAAACCGGAAGTGTTACGCCGACCGTGTCCGCCACTGTACTATAAGATTTTATTTTACTTAATATTATTTTAGTTTTTACGTTTCTTTAAAATCATAATGTACAGAGGCGTCTAGGAGGGCGTAACATATTTGTCTATGGTTACGTCAGCCCTAGACTGTATTACCAAAGAACAAGAGCTATTTTGCAATACAGAAAAACCGGAAGTGTTACGCCGACCGTGTCCGCCACTGTACTATAAGATTTTATTTTACTTAATATTATTTTAGTTTTTACGTTTCTTTAAAATCATAATGTACAGTGGCGTCTAGGAGGCCGTAACAGATTTGTCTATGGTTACGTCAGAAAGAACAAGAGCTATTTTGCAATATAGAAAAACCGGAAGCGTTACGCCGACCGTGTCCGCCACTGTACAAGTATTTTTTTATTCAAGCCGCCAGCCTAACCGATCCAGCTTATTTTATTCCCGTATAAAACGTGCCAGGTACGGCTCGGATTTTCATTCCGAATCGAAGCTATAAGTGATAGTTGTTAGGCATCCCAGTGCCACGCTACGCCGCAATGCTGCATCCATACTCTTGGCCACTGGGTGGTCATCAGGTTAAAGAGCATATTAACTTCACAAAAATACAATAGGTGGCTCTACCAGTATGAAAGCTCATTATAAAATAAAACCATTTTTCAAAATAGATAAATTGGTATCGAAATATGTACATAACTATCTATGAGATTTTTTTAAGGCAAAATAATGTAAAAGTATGCACCTCATAAGATAAATTCGAAAAATAAAAGTTTTTATAATTAGCATTCGAACAAACACAGAAACAACTAAATCTTATTAAGCACTAGATGGCGCTTACACGCTTGCGATGCACAGAGTACTTGTTTAGTTTTGCTGCTTGTTCAATTGCAAATATACAACAATATTGACAAAACTGATAAATGTCTCGTGGATCATTTGGCAGTGATGTAAACTGCGATTCCGAAGCTCCGGGTTCGATCCCTGGCACGGCAGAGGTAAACTCTTTTTTTTTTTACTCAATTTTTATTTTCTGGTTCTAGGAGTTTCGTCTTTGTTATTGTTTACTAGTCGACCCGGCGAACTTTATACCGCCTAACCTTTTAATATTTTGTGCATGTATAAACCTTTCTATAAACCTTTCTCTTGAATCACTCTATCTATTAAAAAATACCGCATCAAAATTCGTTGCGAAGTTTTAAAGATTTAAGCATACATAGGGATAGACGCGGGAAGCGACTTTGTTTTATATACTACTAGTTGACCCGGCGAACTTCGTACCGCCTTACCTATTTCTATATTGTGCATGTATAATACATATAAACCTTCCTCTTGAATTACTCTATCCTTTAAAAAACACCGCATCAAAATCCGTTGCATAGTTTTAATGATATAAGCATACATAGGGACAGACGCGGGAAGCGACTTTGTTTTATACTATGTATAGATGTTTTGATTTCTAACGATTTTGGTACCTAGCTATTTTAACCGACTGAAACTGATATGAGTGTGTAATGTGGTGTTATTAAAATAAACGACCAAGTGCAACTATGAACGTAATTTTTTTAAGTTTTTAATTTTGTTAGTATTCTTTGAGAAACAAGAAAAAAATCGTGCAAACATTTAATTTGGATTGATTGATCCGTTTCGGAGGAGTCTTTGACAGACAGTCAGACATATGTACGGACGTAAAATTAATATAAATAAGGTCCTGGGACGAGTACCCGAAACCTTAAAAATGACGCCACACATTATGACTGTGCCGTCCGCCCATTTCGATGCTCAGCCCTTAATCAGCAGCAGAGCGGGAGTTTGCTTTGCTGCATCCCGCAAATTTCCGCGCCGCCCCGCGGCCCGGAGCAACCGGCTCTTTGCCCGCTTCGCTTTGCGCGCCGCCGCCGCCGCGTTCGGGCACCGTTAAAGGGACTCAGGTGCTCAGTGCAGGTGGGCTCGTTTGGAAGAGAAAAGAGAGATTATAGACTTAGGGCCGGCGCACATTGGTAAGGCGTAGCGCAGATAATTTTTCACTAGTAAACTTTTATCGACTTTGTTGTCTTTAAATTTATAATAATCGCGTTTCTGCACGCTACATTTCGTATGTAGGTATTGTGTTTTTTTTTTTTACGTATATTATGCACATTTCAAGGACGAAAAAGCCGATATTATTATTACATTGTTTGTCAGTGAAAAATATTCGGCGCTGCGCTTCGCCATATGTGCACCGGACCTTATTTTTACCAAACAAAAAAATTGGAAATGAGCCATTAAATCCACGTTTGTGTCCGTACGAGTACTTATTGATACGCCAATGAGTCAAATTTTTGCTTTCAGTACGAGGCGATAGCGGCCCACTGGTGACCTCTACCTACAATTTAATTTTTATATTTCCTAGTGCCGGTGAACTGACTTTTGTTTTAGTTACGGCCCGTCATTCTTGGTCTATAATCTTATATTTTAATAGTTATTTTATTTTGTGATGTATTTACTACTCATAAATAATCACGATCATTGTACTGCTTTATAAGTATTTTTCTAGGTTCGACCACTTTCGAATTACAAACACTCTTTATTATCTTTATTATTTACTGCATTGCATAGGAGAAAAGAGTTTCGTAAGTAAACAAATCACCTCTCACTGTTCACCTACTCACCTTCGAAATATACCGACCGACCTATCTTTTATTTCTCATACGAACGACCTTGAATAGCTCGGCGAGCCAAGGTCGCAAGTCCAAACTTTTGCGGAATTTTCCGCTCACGCTAGACAACGACATTGAAAACCGATTTATTCAGTTACGCCATCTATTGAAATAATGGAAAAAAAACTCGTTACCTTGCTCGGCCTCGCTAAGGCTCTGGCTATTCGGGCAATGTAAATTCGGGCAATGTATGCAAGATCTAGCGGCGGAGGAAGGAATCAAAATAACCCGAACGATAACCCGAGTTAGGCCGAAAAGAAAACGTAGTATGCCGCGAGGCCTCTGTACTGGTTAAGTATTATATACTCTGTGTCTTGGCTAAACCAATTTTACCCAAATTAAAAATCGATTGGACATATGAAAAGTAATCAGATCTTCTCATAAACTAGAAAAAGGGCTGATGATCTTCAAACGGCTAAACAGATTAGCATAACACATGATTTGCTAAGAACACAGATAAAATTATGTGATTCAAAAGAAACCTAACGAAAATCGGTCAATCCGAAAGAATAATACAGAAAGATACACAGGTATCTGTCTGTAGTATTTTACGATACTACATACAGAAACACAGGGTATCTGTATGTAGCATCGTAGCGCCCAAACGGATTGACCGATTTTCGTTAAGTTTCTTTTGTATCACATAATTTTATCCCGAATTTCCTTAGCCATGTTTTATGAAAATCTGTTTAGCCGTTTGAAGATCATCAGCTCTTTTTAACCGACTTCAAAAAAGGAGGTTATCAGTTTGACCTGTATGTATGTATGTAAGTATGTATGTATGTTTGTCAGCAATTATCTCTGCTGCTGCGGCTGCACCGATTTTGACGCGGTTTTCAAAAAAGTATTCGTTACATTCAGGAGAAGGTTTTAGTTCCGATTTTAACCGACTTCGGAAAAGAGGAAGTTCTCAGTTTATGTGTATGTCAGTTTATTGAAGGCGGGTTCCTTTTTTGTAAAAAAAAAGAAATTATTATTCTAGTTGACGTAAAACACGTGAAACACTAATAACGCGCCTCTCTTTCTGCGTCGGTGGTTGAAACGGTAGAGATTGTGAATATAGCGTTACTGGCCGCCAGCACTTGGCTACGTCTGCCGAATCCAGCCCGGTGGGCGGTAGGACGAAGCCCTATAACAAGGTTGGCTGGCTGAATAATTTCACATCCGTGTACTAAACATAACGTTCGCTTTGCTATTATTATATCATTGTTATTTTATTTTTTTAATAGATCGAAAGGCTTGGCGAAATGGGGGGAGGCCTCTGCCCAGCAGTGGGACATTTACTTGTCTATATAAAAAATAAAGTTATTTCTTTTTTAGAAAAAGACACCCGCCTTCAATAAATTTACACATACATAATTTGAGAACTTACTCTTTTCTCTAGTCGGTTAAAATAGGTACTAAAACCTACTCCTGAAAGTAACAAACCTTTTTTTGAAAACCCCATCAAAATCGGTTCAGCCAAACCCAAGATAATCGCGGACAAACATACATACATACAAGTAAAACTGGTAACCTCCTTTTTTGTAGTCGGTAGTAAAAATAGAATGGACTCGACTCAGTACTTCAGTAGAGCATTGAGCTATTACGGCGGTAGCCAAACCACTTCCTAATACGGAGACTTTTTTTAAAATACTTACAAACATTTTTTTTTTCCAATCGTTGCATGAAACTACAACAAAGTCCGTGCCAATGTTTGCCGATTCCATAATATCGCAGATCGCTTTGTTCACATTTTCTTGGACGTTTTTATTCAATCTAAACCATTTTCGGCTGTATCACTGCTAAATAATCTTTAGTTAACTTACCCTATTCACTTTAGAATGCATATGTATCACGTCTCTAGCTCATTCTAGACTGCACCTGCACAGCACCTGCACTGCATCACTGTTAAGGGACAAAAAGCCGCGGCGCGCGTGCCTCTCCGCGATTAAAATGCACGTCATAAAACAAATGATAAATATTATTTAAATAAAAAAACAAGTTACCCCGAATGAATTGAAGCAATTCATTCGGGGTACTTGCCTACTTGCGCCACTTACCTACCGATTATTTTAAATAAAAAAATGCTTTTATTCCAAAAAAAAAAAATAAGTCTAAAATCAATATCATCATCAATCAATACATAGTATAAAATAAAGTTGCTTCCCGCGTCTGTCCCTGTATATGCTTAAATCTTTAAAAATACGCAACGGATTTTGATGCTGGTTTTAATAGATAGAGTGATTCAATAGGAAGGTTTATAATTATAAGTAAAAAAACATGCACAAGATAGTAATAAATTAGGCGGTACGAAGTTTGCCGGGTCGACTAGTTTCTAATATTAAGACAAAAGTGGGTAAAGCGCGGCCTTATCGCATAAATGAGTGAATGAGTGTGATGTGTTATTATTATTATTATTATTATTATAAATTATTCCAGGAAACACACTTTAAATGAAGACGAAGTATGTAAGCCAGTTAAGCAAGGCAATACCAGTCTTATCTATAAGTAAGTAGCGATCGGCTGATCGGTAGAGTAGGTGACACGCGTCTTGCTAATAAGAACCTTTTCACGGATCACAGAGCAATCGATTTCCGACGATTTCCTTGACAAAAAGTTGTCCAATTACTTCCCGAGGACGACGACCGACTGCGAGTTAGGCTCGGAGTTAGGTTACCGTAATAATAATGATATTAATTCACACTCAGAGCACTTAACTAGTTTAAAATCACATTCAAAGGTATACGAACACACTACGACTCAGTAGGTTAAGTTTTTTAAATAAATCTCGATAGTTTTTAGTTAAAAAACTTAACTCGTAAGTGTCTTGTTAGCGACTCCGTTAACCATTGCCGCTTGAACAAAGACATTTTCTGTTGCACGCCCAAAAAAAACAGCAATGGTTACCGAAGTCGCTAACGAGACAACTACGAATCGATCGTTTTTAACGTTTTTACATAATAATCAAATAAATAATCATAAAAAAACTTTATTTAGAAGCAATATAACAAAAAAAAGTAAAATATTCGGGCAAAATAATCCGTCGGTGAAATGTATTGTCTTACGGTGGTGTTTCGGTAAAACGATTTATTTTCGGGTGAATTGTTACATCGACCATCAATATATATAAAACTCTTCCGTTACTGACTGACTGACTGACTGACAGACAACGCAGAGCCTAAACTACTAGGCGTAGAAAGCTGAAAATTGGCACCTGGGTTTTTAGGGGAGTGTAGGTGAGCACTAAGAAGGGATTTCCCGAAATTCCCACGGGAACGGAAAAAAACGGGATTTTTCTGTTTATGAGAAATCTGGGCGGAAAAAACCGCGGGGCAGCCTCTAGTTTAAACTATCGTCAAAGCAAAACATCGTTCATTTGAGCAATCGGTCAACGGTGTTCGTTTAAATAAAAATCGACTATCTACTCCAAAGATAGCATTGTGTAAAACAGGGTAAGCACACATTTGTTACCCATGACCATGGTCAAGATAATACTTCGTTTAACAAACTCGTCAGTGACTGTCGAACGCTTGTTTTACGCGAGCCAATGATGTTTTCCATAAAAATAACCCGAAGCAGTAACCTGTGGCAGTAAATCGCTCACAATGGGTTGCGCAGGCGCTACTGTACGATATAATATTGGGTGTGGCCAGGGAAGTGGCTAGGTTAATAGAAAAAATAATGAAAAATACATTAAAACGAAAACTTAAAACGAAAATGATAGTATTTTACTTTGAAATATAATTTTTAAATCCCACCGTCATAATCTGACATATTATAAACTTGAACTTCCTGAAAACCTTCCCCGAATGTATCAATTACTTTTCTGAAAACCGCATCAAAATAGGTTTAGCCAAAGCGAGAGACTCCTTTTTTTTGAAGTCGGTTAAAATTATTATTAGTGGCCGATTAGAGTAACTATTTTAAAGTTGGGTAAAAAACAAAAGCGGACTCTGAAAAAAAATAAAATAAAAATGCTGCTATAATTTCAAAATTAGACTTTATTGATTGATAATGACATATGTAACATAAATAAAATAGTGAGCGAGATCATTCATGCATGGGCTGTGATTAATTAACCATTTACTTTTTTTTTGGTACACAGAAGTGACTAAATTCCACAGGAAAGAAAGAATCAAGTTACAGTTTTAATATTTCGTACTCTACTTTTATTTAAGTAACTAAAAACAACCAAGGATGAAATTTTACACAAAATAACTTCCTTAAATCCTTAGAACCACTTAATACAACAAAAATATATATGGTCTACAGAAGATATTTTTCTGTGGACACTTAACGTTGTACAATTACTTATTGAAAAAATATTTTCATCAGAATCATGAAAGAAAGCTTGATTTGTTATTAGTTTAGCTTTAGAAAAATTAAAGAGCCATCAAAGTGAAGATCTTTAAAGTAGAGGGTTTTTTCGGCGTTAGTGGTAGTGGTTGCGGTTGTGTGTTTTACAGATAATTGCAAAAATAGTGTTCTGATACCACCTGACCTGACGCCGTTGAAGCGGTATCTATCCTTAGTGATTATTAGCTTGAAGATGCCGTAATGAATTATTAAATGTTAAGTCACGTTGTTTCAGTACCTATATACAAGTATCATTTAAAAATATATGTAGGCACGGTAACGGCATTACATTGTTTCATCTATTAGCTTAAGGAATATCTATGGACTGACAAGATAGGTCTACCTAATAATCAAATTTCACGAGATCCTAAGGCTCGTATTTTATATGAATCTAGATATATGATAGGTAGGGTAGGCTTGAGCATCAGGCGTAGCAGGGTTCTCCCCCTGGAGAATCCTGCTACGCCTGATGATCCTACGGGATAAGGATGGGCTGAACATATCATATATAACAGGTTCAGAAATTTTAACCTAAAAGCATGTAGCGTATTTACCTAACTAGTGATAAATATAAAAATAAGATTAAAGCTTATCTAATAGAAAATCAGATATTTTATTAACTGTATAAAAACAACCTATTCGTTATAACACATATTATTATGTATAGAAAGATTGTGTAAGACTGCTCGCTGCTGCACTTAAACAATATAGTTTCTGCAGCAGCATTGTTTTTGTAATAGAATTAAGTTGATTTGGTTAAATAAAAAAAAAAATGTAAAATATCTGAACCTGAAAGGTCCCTTGAAAAGGTAACTTATACCCAAGTATGAATCGCATCTGCAATATATTAAAATTTATTAACATCTGCTGTAATAGCAATCAGAATAATCTTATTTTTTATGGTTTCATCCGATATATTCCTTCTTAGGATTTCTTTATGCTTTCTGCGTTATTTTTCTAAGTCTCAGTCATCTTTTCCTCAGTCAGCTCTTGCTCTCCTCCATAGAAATACTCTCCTCATAATAATCTGTTTTTATACTCTACGGCGTTTCTTTTTCTCTTCTTTGCTAAAATGTAGGTACCTAAACGAGACTTAAGGTTTCCAGTGGCTTAATGACGCTGAAAATAACTGAAAAATATTAAAATCTCATAATAACGACTTTTCCGTGGTCAAATGTCTCTTCTGTGGACGTCTAGTCCACAGAAAAGATGTCCACAGAAAATACAATTCAGTTTTAAAACATCGATAACGGTTATAATTTTTAGGGTAGAAAGAAAAAAAACTGTATTTGCAATACTACTCCCAGAAAGGTTCACTGAACTTAAAGTCATTGCAATAATAATACTAAAACTTACCAGTTAATCCATAGAACAGGAACGTTGGATCTTTGACAAATTTCTAAAAACAAATATTATCAGCTGCATTCAAGAAACATTTCGACGCGCTCCGGTGAAAACGAAATGGTTTAGGACAGCTGATCGGTGTTGCTAGTGCATGATTCTCAAATTATCCAACTTTATTAGTATTCTGGATGTTTATAGTCGTTTTTAAGGTCCACAGAAAAGTCGTTAGGACGTATAACCGATTGTTTATGATGAGTATTATTAATAAATACCTATTGCTTGTAATTATCAAATTGATGAAGAAATATAGAAATATGAACAAGTAAGCAACAGTATTTATAGTAACGATATTGTTATTAATTATATTTTTTTAACGGGTGTATAGCCATCAACTGTCAATCTGAACAGACCACAGGAAATAGTTTTAAGGCATATATAATTATTTTTTTTACTAAATTCTTACTTATTTAAATGGTTTTTACTAAAATATAAAAATATAGTGTCTTAAATATGTAAATAAATTAGAATACTGAAATATCGTCATACAAAATGTTTAGTTATAATGTCCGAACATGCTAATGTTTTTTACCCAGTTAGGCATAGAATACCACTACCCTATTTCTTCTCGTGCATTGTAAAATTTGTCTAAGTAAACACGTAAAGGGGGGCGCAACCTTGCGTCCTTCATTAAAACAATCCATCCCATCAGCCTAAACATCCCCCGGAACGATTAGCCTTGTAGTGATTTTTGTGGTCGGCCTAAGTCAGTTTATCGACCATGCCTATTGATTGAAGTGGCCACAAAGTAGTGTGTTGTTAATAGATTAAGTATCCCCGCTCCCCGCTTACTCTACGTCCTGTTTCCTAGCCCAACATCGGCACCTCAACATAAATATCAACTGGGACATGGATATGCTTTATAGTCTATAAATTCTGCCGTGTCTAATAAAAACTTCGCCGGGATCAGCGATATGCCCCCTCGGGACTCGTACGCCGCACAATATCACACCGATTCAAGCTTTTGGAAAAACTAAAACAAAATCAGTGTCTCTTTCTAAAATAGTCTGTGTTGATGTTGAGTAAGAGCGAGAAGGGAAATTGTGGGATGGAATAGGGTGGAAGAGACTGGAATAGGTAGTTGTATCGTTAAATATTGTATGTAAAATTAAGTGATTAAGTAAGTTAGATAACTTTTTGAGAGTTCACCGTCTGCGATCTTAAGCGATATACTAGCGCCACTTTCGAAAAAAAATCTTCTAAACCATGACAGAAATCAAAATATACGTCAATGGTGAACTAGATAATCTTGCTTAGAATTTTTAAGGCACGTTGTGTAGCTTTCAGGACGTTGATATCAGAAATGTATGTTTTGTTGCGAAAAGTAGCTACAGCTTCAGGCAACAAACAGTATTATTCCATCATTCCTTAGATTTTGAACCTGGAAGCTACAGGAAGGTTTATTGGTCAAGTGCGATTCAAACGTAAAAAACGGTATGGTTATGGAAACTATAACAGTTTCCATAACTTTGGGTGTAGGAAAATTCGGAATAAAGCGTTTTTTTTTTTTGTCAATTGTTTGTGCCTAGCGCGACAAGCGATAGATTTTAGATACCAGTCAAAACTACTCAAAGGAATCCAGGTCAATGTTACTAACAAAGAGACTTTTATGTTTATTTATTTCAGTTTCGCAGGTCAGAACAATGAGTTCGCTTTTTCACAATCACAAAAAGTATACATTTCTATTTAAAAGAAAATTTCCCTTCCCAACATACATAACTTGAATACCGTGATTTAATTCAATATAATGTCGACCAAGTATCCTAAGTATCTTTTAAGCTTCTTTTCTATTCCAGTACCCTGTTAATATGACTTTACCAACTGTCCGTCCGTCTGACGATGGCTGTTTTCTCGGAAACATCAAAGAAGTAACGATTATTTCAACATAATGATTTGAAAAAAAAAAAAAAACATGAACAGAAAAGTATAAAAGTTAAAATGGCAACTTTAGAAATATGATTTTTTTTCAAGCGTTACACGTATTTCATTACCAATGTATATGAGCAAACTGTGTATATAATATACGTATGTGCAGTATATATTATCATAAATTATATTTCTTTCATGAACTCTACTCATGCATAACACAACAAAGTGAAACACCATCCTAAACGAGACGTAAGAATTAATGACGTTTGTCATCCGCCATCTTTGTTAATCGGCGTTTTCCCGCCATCCTCTGTGTCATCTGATGCGTCCCTTCTCGTTGCATCACTTATCATAAATTATTATGGTGTACTCATTTAGCTTCCTTTTTGTATAATATGTAGGTCAACATTGTTATTTTTTTAGACTCGTTTTGTTTTATTATGAAGGCCTACGAAATAACCGCGAAAAGGCTTATGAGACAAAAACCGTTAAAAAAATTTAATTAGAACACATACTTGCTTCAATCTCAATCCAGCACTCAACCTTGACTAGCTTAGCTCGATCTTTGTTATCACTTAGGTTACCACGAACTTTATTTAATCAAAATGGCTACTATTAATAAAAACTTTTTATTAAAAAATTAAACCGCCGAAAAAACTGAAAAGCATTAAATAATAGGGAAACATTTTCTATTAGGCCTTAATTTACTCACTTCTTAAAGTAATTTTGGATTACCAAGAAATTTTAAGTCGGCACCACACCACACAAGCAAATTCATTATCTACGTAAAGCGCGATGCGCAGCGACACACGTTTTTCGGTTATTTCTTTGAATTTCAGGTAACTTAGTGATCTGATGAATTTAATTATAACTTTTTAAGGTTTAATTTAATTTGTTTTTGTTTTGTTGATGTTAAAACGTTTTTTGTGTTAATTTTGTTTAAAATTTTTGGGTCTCATGTGTACTGTACTGTTATGGTAAGTGTTTAAGTTGACGCAAATAAAAATTTCTTTCTTTCTTCCTTTCTTTCTTCATCTGTGGCACCGACTCAAAATTTCTGGGTAATCCAAAATTACTTTAAGAAGTGAGTAAATTAAGGCCTAATAGAAAATGTTTCCCTATTATTTAATGCTTTTCAGTTTTTTCGGCGGTTTAATTTTTTGATATCAAAGCGTCTTGCCGTTTCATACTCCGTCGCGCGTATGCTTCACTTTTCTTGAATGCGGAATTCGACTAATATATGATTTTGATACGTGGAACGATTTAAAGATTTTTAAACTTTGGAGCGCTACTCCGTACTCCGACTCGTTGAATTTGAGCCTGAGGCTGACATTCACAGTTCAACTTGCACTCTAAAGTGTCAAAAATGTAACTTTAAATAGTTCTCCGCTCCTAATTTATATACATGGTCGAGTTCCGACATTGTGACAGTAAAACATTATGCTAGTAAAACATTATGCTAGACGGAGGAAAAGACAGCTCGAGCCAGGATAATTGGTACTGGGGAACTACTTGTCCAAAAATCATACTCGGCCGAGTAGCCTAAAAAAACTAACTGTAACTATCAGCCTAGACGCCCCTTCTTTCTCTCTATCGTTAGCCAATTCCTGCTAGCTTGACAGCTATATTTTAGTGGTGGTTACTAAATCTTAATGGTCTAAGTATCTCCGTAATATTTTTTATCGACTCTCCTTCCAGTGACCGCTTCAGGAAACGCCTTAGGACCTGCAGTTTTCAGCTACATTAATCTTGCATTTAGAAAGCTATCCGTGGAACGGAAATAATGGGATGATGCTTGAAGGTAAAATTTAAAAATTAAATTTAATATATGTTACATCGTATATAATAAAGAACGTCGTGTAAACTACGTACCTACCTAAAATTTATAAAAAAAAAAAACATTAAGTATTTCCGTTACTGCATTTAGGCGAGGTTGTTCAGGATTGTCCCCTAAGAGGCTCTAAGCCAAGCAAGCTAAAGTAAAAACAACAGTCCACAGGGCAGAAAACTGTATGCAGACAGCCTGTCATGCCACACGAGCCAGACTGCACCCTGCCGCGGCATGCGCCATGCAGATCCATCTGCAAAGCTTACGATAAATATTTATTGCTAAGTGCCCCGGCAATGGTAAATAAAATTATGCATTCGAGTTCTGAAATCAATTTTGTGTTTTATTCAAATATTGAAATTTAAATTTTGAAAAAAGTTTAAAATTGCTAGCTAATCATCAATAAAATAATCATCATAAAACTCTTCCGTTACTGACTGACTGACTGACTGACTGATTGATTGACTGACTGACTGACTGACTGACTGACTGACTGACTGACAGACAACGCAGAGCCGAAACTACTGGGCGTAGCGGGCTGAAATTTTGCATGTAGGTTCCTTAGTAAGTGAAGGTGAGCACTAAGAAGGGATTTCCCGAAATTCCCACGGGAACGGGAAAAAACAGGAATTTTGTGTTTATGAGAAATGTGCGCGGGAAAAACCGCGGGGCAGCCTCTAGTACTATATAAGTATGTATACTATAGCGTTCCAGCAGTGGACGTATATAGGCGTAATGATAATGATGAAATAATGATTCAAGATGTTTGTGTACAGGCAAGTAGAAATTTCTTTTAGCAATAATGTAGCCTAAGTATTGCCACCTAGCTGATCTATACTAATATTATAAAGAGGAAAGAGTTGTTTGTTTGTTTGTAACGAATAGGCTCCGGAAATACTGAACCGATTTGAAAAATTCTTTCACTGGTAGGCTACACTATCCCTCCCCGAGTGACGTAGGCTATATTAGATTTTCAAAAAAATTAGGGAGCCTTACTTAAACTCAAATAATGTAACCCAAGTTGCGATATTTTTTCCGTTGTTTACATATTTTGACAGGTGGTTTGTTGTTGTTGTTGTTGTTTGTTTTTGATTCGCCCATTCTGGGGGCAGTCAAAAGAACATAGTCTTTAGAGCCAAGTCTTTTAGTAGTCTTATATTCTATGGCGTAACGAAGTAAGCCGGGACAGCCTCGTATATTAAAAATTGTTAAATGGCACTGTGTATGAGTAGAATAAATTGTTTATAATTAAAAAATATGCGTTAATGATTTACTAGTTAATCTTGTTTAGAATTTTTAAGGCCCTGTTGTGTAGCTTTCAGGTTCAAAGTCACAGAAAAAAACCGTTTGTTGCCTAAAGTGGCCACTTTAGTTTCATAACGGTGTTTTTCTTTGATTTTGAACCTAAAAACAACAGAGTCCTAAATATTCTAAGCAAGATTATCTAGTGAGTCAAAGGCACATTTTTTTTTATTTCGGCCATGGTTTAGAAGATAATAATTTTTTTTCGGTAGTGGCGCTAGTTTCGCACCGTTTCGCCCCTAAAGTTCAATTAGCTAGTTATTTTTCTATGTTTTTGTTGTGTAGAGGTAGGTACCTACATTGATTTTTCCATTTTCCTCATTAGAGCAGCATAATATTTCATATCAATTTACGATGTTGATGGGACGCGCTGATAAGTTGATGGGAGCTATTTGCCCTATCAACCATCGGAGAGTGGCGATTAATTCCATAATGTTTTACACATGCCTATACATCTACTATATAAAAAAATAACAGTGAATCGGTGGTTCGTTAGTCTTGCTAAAACTCGAGAACAGCCGGTCCGATTTGGATAATTTTGGTCTTAAAATGTTTGAAGTAGTCTAGGGAAGGTTTAAAAGGTGAGAAAATATGGAAAAATGGGTGAGAAGGGTTTTAAGAATTGAATCGAAATTGCGCTGAAAAAGCCGTGACGAGTGTTTTATACATGAGTGATTTAAGTTTATTATTTTTCTATACCAATATTATAAAGAGGAAAGAGTTGTTTGTTTGTTTGTAACGAATAGGCTCCGGAAATACTGAACCGATTTGAAAAATTCTTTCACTGGTAGGCTACACTATCCCTCCCCGAGTGACGTAGGCTATATTAGATTTTCAAAAAAAATAGGGATCCTTACCTAAACTCAAATAGGTGCAATATTTTTTCAGTTGTTTACTTATTTTGACAGGTGGTTTGTTGTTGTTGTTTGTTTTTAATTCGGCCATTCTGGGCAGTCAAAAGAAAATAGTCTATAGAGCCAAATGTTTAGTAGTATCTTAAATTCTGTGGCGTAACGAAGTAAGCCGGGACAGCTCGTATTTAATAAATAATAAAGCTATCCCTTATTTCTCGTCGCAAATGACTGCTACAGCAGTAAAGCAGCGAGATAACGCGGGATCCGCCTGCTCTCTGACAAACGGGGCCCTTCCTGGGGGTCTAACATGACCGCTTAGTGGTTATGTTGACTGTTGCTGACATTCACACAAGTCCACAGTAAGTTTTTTTTTTTTTTTACTCGTTCAAGTTTGAACTCGAACAAAAAAAAAAACTCCAGTACAGAGTATTCAGGCTCGAGCCGAGTCATACTCCGTTGAGTGCTAGCTCAATGTGTTGAAGTACATTTTGACAGTTTGGGTTCTCCTTCTCCACTGTAAATGTCAGGTTTTGACTCTGACTGAGTCCTAAGTTATAAGGATTTCAAAGTGATTTTATCCCTATATTCTTTATGATGGGTAGGGTATATTTCGATGTAAGAAAGACATACATATTTATATCTTGGCACAAAAATCTACTAAATAAAAAGTGGCAACACTGTATGGAAATTTGTCAGATTTTCGAAAAATTTCATACAGTGTTGCCACAAAATCTAACCTTCTAAACCTTCTGACGAGATTACTAAAAGTATAGCATTAATTGGATAAAATGCCTACAAAGCTCGAACTCGCACTCCGAAGTGTCAAAATTAAACTTTAAATTGTTCTCCACTCCAAATTGATATAGAAGGTCGAGTTTCGACTTCAAGCAAGCGAAGCATAAGCTCAACGGAGTAGAAGACAGCTCTTGCCATCATAATCAGTCAGTGCTCGGGAACGACTTGTCCGAGTATCATACTCGACCGAATAGCCTTCAAACACTGACTGCGAATTTCAGCCTTAGATACAGGTTTTACCTAGTAAGAGGCTCCCTGGATGTGATGCGTAAATAATAATAACACATCACACTCAGAGCCCCTAACTAGGAAGAACCTGTATCTAGGGCGCCTGAAACACACACAGAGACGAACATCACACCCAGACCGGAAACAAACATCGATATTCATCATATCAATATTCGCCCCGCCCAGGAATCGAACCCGGGTGCTCACGCTTACTCAGTACACATCACTGCCAACTGAGCTACGGAGCAGTCAAATGAAAAAAAAAGATAAATATGATTATTATAAGAGCAACCATGTTAGAACCCACTCGATCGTTAAGTCTGCGGGCCTCAGGGACCAACGGATAGATGTTCGAACGACGAGAGAAATGCTTGAACTGTTCGGTATAGCTTTGGATATACTGAACAAAAGTTGTAAGAGTAGTTTCTCTCCCTTTAACCGACTTCAATAAAGGAGGTTATCAGTTTGACCTGTATGTTTGTATGTATGTTTGTCCGCGATTATCTCGCGTTCGGCTGAACCGATTTTGATGCGGTTTTCAGATAAGTATTTGTTACATACAGGAGAAGGTTTTAGTAATAATTTCTTTTTTTTACAAAAAAGGAACCCGCCTTCAATAAACTAACACATAAATTAACTGAGCAATTCCTCTTTTTCATACTACTGATAAACTCCTTTTTTTAAGTCAGTTTATAACTTTTATCGCATAACAAATAGGCTGTATGACAAAATGACCACAATGCAGCCGCTGCTTCTCGTTATCCAATCTCAACAAACTCATAAAGTTGTGCACTCAACATGTGGTCAGTTGTGTCCTCACAAAAGACTAACTGGTCTACTCTATCTAACTCATCTTTTGAAAACTTTCACAATTCTAAATTTAAGAGCGGTCCGTCCGCGATCTTCGCGATACGCGCGAATCTAGAATCATCATCATCATCATCATTTCAGCCGTAGGACGTCCACTGCTGGACATAGGCCTCCCTCAAGGCTCTCCATCTGTACCGATCGCAGGTGGCCTGCATCCAGCGTGGACCCGCAGCCTTGCGCAGATCATCCGTCCATCTGGTCGTTGGACGTCCTACGCTGCGCTTGCCGATCCGTGGTCTCCACTCAAGAACTTTTCGGCCCCAGCGGCCATCTGTTCTGCGGGCTATATGACCTGCCCATTGCCACTTCAACGAGCTTATCCGCTTGGCTATGTCGGTGACCCTGGTTTCTCTGCGTATGTCCTCATTTCTGATTCGATCCCGCAGAGAAATCCCGAGCATAGCCCGCTCCATGGCTCGTTGAGCTACTCTGAGCCTGTTCATAAGCCCTATAGTGAAGCACCACGTTTCAGAACCGTATATCATCACTGGCAGCACACATTGGTTAAATACCTTCGTCTTCAGGCACTGAGGAATATTGGACGAGAAGACGTTGCGTAGTTTCCCGAACGCCGCCCATCCGAGCTGGATTCGGCGATTGACCTCCTTCGCGAAGTTGGACCTACCTAACTGGATGGTTTGTCCTAGGTATACGTACTCGTCGACAACTTCGAGAACCGAGTTCCCAACCATAACTGGGGTAGGCAGAACATGGACATTAGACATGACCTTCGTCTTGTCCATGTTCATTTTAAGGCCGAATCTAGAATTAAAAAAATATATTCTTTACCATGCACTAGATAATGTGGGTTGTCTGGAAGAAATCGCTTTCAGCGATAAGGCCGCCCATTGCATGCAAATACTTACTCTTGTATATCACTTTGTATGCAATAAAGTGTTTTCTATTCTATTCTAGATAATAAAACATAAACTCGGCTAAACGTGGGTCCGGCTCTTGAGTGCTCTTGGTGCCTCTGCCTAACCCTTCGGGGAATAAAAGGCGTGAGATTATGTTATGATGCACTAGATAATCACCATGCATAATTTTTTTAAGGCACTGTGTATAGTTTTCAGGATAAATATCTTAGAAATATTCGTTTGTTAAACTATAGGTTTCCACATTAGGCAACAAACAGTATATTCCTTAGATTTTGAACCTGAAAGCCAAACAACAGTGCCTGAAAAAAAAATCTAAACAAGGTTATCTAGTACATCAATTGACGCATATTTTGAATTCGGCCATAGTTTAGAAGTTTTTTCTTTTTTGAGATTGGCGCTAGTATCGCAGCTCGGACACTTCATTAAAAAAAAGCGTTTTGCTTCGCGCCTAGCTGAAACTCGTGTACGTGCGCGCGTATACAGGGTGTTTCTGACAAGGGGGTAATAAATCAAAGGGGGGATTCAGCTCACCATACCTAACAACTTTCCCAAAGCAACATGGGTCGAAATCTCAAAACAAAAATCAGCCGTCCCGTACATTGACCCCGTCAGCTGATCGAACCAATGTATGGAACAGCTGTAATTTTTTTTGCGATTTTGACCAATGTTGCTTTGGGAAAGTTGTTAGTTATGGTGAGCAGAATCCCTCCTTTGATTTATTACCGCCTTGTCAGAAACACCCAGTATATCATGCTTGTCATAAGACGCGCTACTTGTACTGAGCGGTAACTGAGAGGTAACCGAGCGCGGAGCCGCACTAGAGCTGAGGGAGACAGGGAGTGCCCATACTATATGTAGTACTATTTATTAAACTTTGTTATCGCAGACGGCGCGCCCTTAAATTGTATTATTGTGTTGCATTCTGTTGCAGTTTGCGCTTTGCTGTGACAGTAGATTTCACAAAGTGATGTCACTCACTATATTTCATGAAAGGACAATGCAATTTTGTAGCTGTCTTCAACATAATAACCAACTTCAATAACCAACTTCTGTGGTTCAGTGGGAAGTGATGTTAATTTTGATTTTGGAGAGAAAGGTTCGATTCCCAGCGGAGCGAACATTTTTAGAAAAATATCGTTGTTTTTTATTTTAGTCTGGTTGTATTTAAGATCCATAGCACAGCTAAAAAGTAGCGCCACCCGAGAAGAAAATAAATATCTTCTAAACTAAAGCAAATATCAAAAATGTGAAACAGTATTCCCCTAGATAATTCAGCCTAGTATTTTTAGGGCATTGTTGTATAGCTTTTAGGTTAAAGACTACAGAAAGTTGCCAAAAGTGGCCGTTTTTAGCAACAATCAGTAGCTTTCTGTGGTCTTTAACCTAAAAGCTATAAAACAATGCCCTAAAAATACTAGGCTGAATTATCTAGGGGAATGCTGTTTCACATTTTTGATATTTGCCTTAGTTTAGAAGATATTAAATTTTTTCTCGGGTGGCGCTACTTTAGCTGTGCTATGCCACTTAAGCATGTCTTTAAATGTTTTTAAGGCACCCTAGATACACGTTCTTTCTAGATAGAGACTGTGAGTGTGATGCGTTGTAAAGGAACGCCCCTTAACCATCTCGCCTCATGAACTACCTAAAGGCTAATGTGCTTAAATAATTCAAGGTATTGAAGTTTAAGATAATTTAGATAACAAATACCTTGTATCCTATCTATGCACTAAACAAAAAAAAAAAAATCCTAGTCTCGCTAAAACTTGAGAACGGCCGGGATGATTGAGCTGTTTTTCATTTTAAAATCTCCGTCCAGGGAAGGTTTAAAAGCTGAGAAAATAGAGGAAAATTGAGAAGAAGTTAGTAAAATCAACAACTTATTACTCCATAATAAAATTGTTAGTCGCGATACGAAGTTCGCCGGGACAGCTAGTATTGAATAATTGATAAATATACAATTAATTCACCAACGCAAATCGGAAGGTTAACATGCTGCCTACAGTACATTAAAACACCACAAAAGTGTGGAGAAGTTCTAACGATCGTGAACAACTGACGATCGCCACTTAATGTAATGATTGGCTACTTGTCTCTGGTCGTTTGTGGTTTTTGGCGTTTGTTGGGAACTGTTTTATTTGTTTTTTAACACCAGGAAGAGGTAAAGGTTTACGATGTGTTGAGGGATCGTATGAAATACCGCTAAAGGCAATAACCGTAAGATAATATAACACATCACACTCAGAGCCCCTAACTAGAAAGAACCTGTATCTAGGGCGCCCGAAACACACACAGAGATGAAAATTAGACCTAGACCGGAAATAAACATCGATATTCATCATATTAATATTCGCCCCGCCAGGGAATCGAAACTAACGCCCTGCAGTACCAGGCCGAAGAATAGGACTGAGGTATCCCCTGCCTGTCGTAAGAGGCGACTAAGAGGGGACCCCGGGGTCGTTGGGTGCACGAGGCGGGGGCCTCGTGTAGTCATATAACGGCCCCGAGAAGGACGGTGGAACGCGGTGTCCCGATTCCGCCGTCGAGCGTAGAAAGAGCCATCCGCGCTCAGGGGGGACTACCACCACTTGTCCCCCCGTGAAGAGGCCAAACAGCCAATGCTGGAGGGGGTCGCGGAGTTGAACATAAAGATCGAAAGATCACCCGTGACCCCTTTGCCAACAGCCGAGATGGACACCGGCGGGGTTTTAGTGGGTGCGAACCCCACATAACCCTGCGACTCCCCCCGGGGTCGCAGGGTACTCGTTAGGAGTTTCCCCGCCTAAAAAAAAAAAAAGGAATCGAAACTAGGTGCATCCGCTTACTCAGTCCACATCACTGCCAACTGAGCCACGGAGTAGTCAAAGATTTTTATCTTGTTTTTAGGGCATAAGGTTTTAATTGCATTCATTCCCGGCGGGGCGAACAATGTTATGATGAATATCGATGTTTGTTTCCGGTCTGGGTGTAATGTTCGTCTCTGTATATATGTTTCGGGCACCCTACATACAGGTTCTTCCTAGTTAGGGGCTCTGAGTGTAAGGCGTTATTTTTGGTCATTGTTTCTAATATTCTTTAAAAAAATAAATGAACCCATATTTGCCTAGTTTTGAATCTCTTTTATTTTTATCTATTCATTTTCAACTGCTTAGGTTGAGCGATATTTTTAATGAAAGGCAAATCACAATCCTCAATGATACGAAAAACAAAACATTATAAAAATTCGGTAGTTTACAACTTTACATAACTCTATAACGTATCAGAAAATATGAACCTATAGTATAGTAATCACAATATTATATTGGCTACATGTAGGCTAGAAGTGTTACATCTGGTGGCTATGTATCAATTTGTAGTTAATCTTATATCAGAGTGGCTACGTGTAGGCTGGCACTGGCGGTTAATCATTCTGAGGTAGAGGCAGACGCCACTGAAAATCTCTAGGGAAGGGGCAAATATATTGCAGGCACATTCACGAATCTCTCTCGACTCACACTTGCTTCCTTGATGTCTTATTGTTACTGCAGCATGAAGCAGGAAGCAGGTCGATTGAAGCAAAGTATAATAGGGAAAAAAACATAATTTATAGCTTGAGCCATATTGATGTGAGTTTTTATGCATTGCTTATGAACTATATTTTCGCAACAACTGGTCTCAAATGGCGGGACCTGGAGGAGGCAGCCCAGGACCGTATAAAATAGAGAAAATTACTTCGAGCCCTTTGCCCCTGATGAGCGGCTATAGGAAGAAATCATTATCATCATCATCATTAACTATATTGATTGTTTTTTTATCTGTTGAATAATAATAATTTGGTGGATTGCCCAGACAAACCTAAACGTGGGTTTTGCAGAATTTTGTTAAATTATGTTTTAACAAATTTTTAATAAAGAATTTTGTTAAATTATGTTTTAACAAATTTTTAATAAATAATTTTGATTTAATTTGATTTACTTATGTGTTAGATAGGTTACTATAGGATGGTACGGGCTGCGCCCCACCAACATGCAATGACAAATAAAGGACAGTGCATTACCAACCGGCGTCTTAATCACACCTCCCCGTTAGCCTAGGATCGCATACTTAACACGTGGCGACGAGTCGAACACACGAAATATGGCTTCTTCTATCTTTAGTTTTGGTGTAATTTCGGCGTTTGATCATCTACATCAAGAATGGGCGACCTTTAGGGACCGGTTAAATCAGTGGTTCATAGCAAATGACGTGAATAACGAAACTGATAAAGCGGAGGTAAAGCGACGCGCCATTTTGTTGAGTGCACTCACGGAATCGACATACAAGCTGGCAAGTGATTTGGCCCTGCCTAAGAAGCTGGAAGAACAGACATACAGAGAAATAGTTCGCATTCTAGATGCTCACTTCACTCCCAAACGGTGTGGATTTGCAGAGCGCTCAATGTTCTACTCAGCAGTGCAGAAACCAGGAGAGACGCACAGTCAATGGGCAGCTAGGCTGAGGGGCCTCTCGGCGCACTGTGGTTTTTCTAACTTGGAAGAATCATTATTGGATCGTTTTGTGGTTGGCATGGAGGCCGGCCATGAGCGCGATAAATTGTTTGCGCTGGAAGTCAAGGAGCTAACGCTCAGCAAGGCGGTCCAGCTGGCGGAGAGCGCGAGGTGCGCCCGCGCAGGCGCTGCGGCAGCAGGGCTGCGCGGCACGGCAGCGGCGGCGGCAGCTACATTCTCCGGGGGTGCCGAGGCTGTTTGCAGAATCGCGGGAAATCCAGGCCACAATAAAGCCAGTGGTGTAAAGTGCTCGGTGTGCGGTTATTCGAACCACACAAAAGTGCAGTGTCGTTTTTTCTAATTATAAATGTAAAAAGTGCGGTCTAAAAGGCCATTTACGCAGAATGTGTCCGGATTTGTCGGTGAAAGCTGTACAGGAAAGTACTGAAAGCGAGGGCGATGACGGTATGTTATTTAATAATAATATTCGTTGTGTAGATACTAAACCAATGGTGGAAACCGTGTTGGTAAATGGGGTTCCCATACGATTTGAAGTAGACAGCGGTGCGGCCGTTACCGTAATACCAGAATCTATTTATAAAAAACATTTTTCTGAGTTTCCGTTATCTCTGGCTATCAAGAAGTTAGTTAGCTACACTGGTAGTAGGATTGAGACCATTGGATTGGTGCCTCTTGTTTTCGATTACCTGCAAAGATCCGAGACAATAAATGTTTACATTACGCGGAATGCGGGGCCGGCCTTATTAGGAAGAGATTTTATCTGTAAATTTAAACTCGAACTAACCCAAATAAAATATTGCGATGAAAAAGCAAATCAAATTATGTTAGGAAAATTATATTCGGAATTTCCTTCGGTTTTCACAGACAGGTTAGGTGCTTTTAAAAAATTTAAGGTTCAGTTATTACTTAAACCAGATGCGAAACCAAAGTTTTTTAAAGCAAGACCGGTGCCGTTTGCGCTCAAAGAAAAGATAAACAAAGAACTAGATAGGCTTATTGAATTAGGAGTTATAAAACCGGTCGCATTTTCAGATTTTGCTTCTCCTATTGTGCCAGCTTTAAAAGCCAATGGGGAAGTAAGAATTTGTGCAGATTATTCGGCAACTTTAAATAAACAATTATACATAGAAAAATATCCACTGCCGACAGTAGATGATTTGTTCACTAAACTTCACGGGGGGGAAAGGTTTTCTAAATTAGATTTATCTATGGCTTACAACCAGATATTACTTGTTGATGATGATGATGATGATGATGATGACAATCACCATCATCACCAAACAAATAAAACATATAGTACTCAAAAGTTAACGTGTATAAATACTCACAGGGGTCTATTTAAGTATACCAGATTAGTTTTTGGCTTGTCTAGTGCACCAGCTATTTTCCAAAAAGCTATGAACAGTTTAGTGGCTGATTTAGATGGGGTCCTGTGTTTTCTTGACGATATTTTGGTAACTGGGGTCGATACGGAACAGCATCTGGCTAGGTTAAAAATAGTTTTACAGAGATTAGAAGAGGCAGGGCTAACCTTGAGGCAAGATAAGTGCAAATTTTTCCAAAATGAAATCACGTATTTGGGATACGTTATTGATAAAAATGGCATAAAGAAATCACAGGAAAAAGTCAAAGCTATAGAACAAGCAACCGTTCCAAAAAACGTTAATCAACTACAATCGTTCTTAGGGTTGGCTAACTATTACAGAAATTTTGTACCGGGAGCTTCAGAGTTGTTAACTCCATTGTATAAACTGTTACACAAAGGGACTAAGTGGTCTTGGTCAGAGGAACAGGATAAATGTTTCAATACTATAAAAAGGGTGTTAACATCTGATAACGTGTTAGTACATTTTGACCAAAAGGCGAAAATAATTTTAACGGTAGATGCATCCCCAAATGGTTTAGGAGGGATCCTATCGCAAATCGGGAATGATGGGCTTGAACGGCCAATAAGCTATGCCTCTCGGTCGCTAACTAAGGCGGAAAAAAATTATTCTCAAATACAAAAAGAGGCTACAGCGATAATTTTTGGAGTAAGAAGGTTCCACCAATATTTATACGCCAGAGCAGAGCCGTTTATTTTAAGAACAGATCATAAACCTTTGATCTCGATTTTTGGGTCACATAAAGGGATACCGGAAGTCTCTGCAAATAGGTTGCAAAGATATGCAATCTTTTTGTCAGCGTATAACTTCGAAATCGCATATATAAAAAGTGCAGATAACAGCGCGGACTACCTATCACGGGCGGCATTACCGGTTTTCGCCGACGACGACGCAGGGTCTTTACAGACGGCCGAGGACCGCGCGACGTACATTAATTTTATAATAGACGGGGACCTACCTGTTACCGTGGCAGAGGTGCGTGAAGCGTCCACGTGCGATATAACTCTGAGTAAGGTAATGGAGTACATAAATACGGGTTGGCCACGGAAAGTGTCAGACAAAAATATTAAAGTTTTTTATTTATGTCGGTCACAACTATCAATAGATAAGGGTTGTGTTATGCGTGGTCATAAATTAGTAATTCCAGAAAGTTTGTGGGACAGAGTGGTGGGCGAGTTACATCAATCACATTTTGGAATCGTAAAAATGAAGGCAGAGGCAAGATCTAGATTATGGTTTCCAGGGATAGACGCAGCCTTGGAAAATGCAGCAGCGTCTTGTAACGTTTGTGCACAGTTACGTCCCGCTCCGCCACGCGCTCCGCTCGCTCCGTGGCCACCAACTTATAATCCGTTTGAAAGAATCCATATTGATTTTTTGGGCCCGTTTAATGATAACGTTTATTTAATAGTAGTGGATGCTTTTACGAAATGGGTAGAATGTTTTCCAATGAAATCTAGTATGAATTCAGAAGCAGTGATTCACCGATTGTACGAATTAATGTCTAGAGTAGGTATACCTAAGGTTATAGTCAGCGATAACGGAACATCATTTACTTCGGATCGATTCAAACAGTTCTGTGAACAAAATGGTATACGTCATTTATTATCACCGGTTTATAATCCTTCAAGTAACGGGCAAGCCGAAAGTTCTGTTAAGATAGTTAAAAAAGGTTTAAAAAGCATTATTTTAGAATCGAACCGAACTAATTTAGATTTAAAATTACAAAAGTTTTTATTTGATTACCGTAACTCTAAACATAGCACAACAGAAAAAACACCGGCCGAATTACTGTATGGCAGGAAGCTTAGATGCAGGTTAGACTTATTAAACCCTGTAGAACCATCGCCCTCACCTTCAGTACTTGACCTAAATAATACAATTACGCATAAACAGTCCTTACAATCTAAATACTATGGCGGTAAGGAGAGACCAAATTACGTTCCTGGACAAACAGTATTAATAAAAAAATATGAAAATAAAAATAAATATACCTGGGTTCAAGGATCCATAGACTCTCAATTAGGTAAGGTTATGTATAAGATATTTGTACCGATACTAAACGATTACGTTAATAGGCATAAAAACCAAATTCGTCGGTTTGTGGAATCAACCGAAGCAATAACCCATGAATGGGACGTGGATTTACCCCTACCTCAGAGCGATTACGAAGTACGGCGCTCTGACGATCTCACACTACAGGGAGAGGAAGAGGTGGGTTTGGAACAGGCAGCCACCGAGGTCGAGACTGACGCTGTGCACCAGCCAGCAGAGCGGGAGGAAGCCCAGGCTGCCGAGCCTCCTGAACAACCGGCTGAGACACCTGTGCGACCGGAACCAGCCGCCGAGGTGCAACCGGTCGACTCGCCGGAGCCAGGGTTCACGACTCCAACTGACTTGAGCCCCCAACCAGAACCAGAACCTACTAATCACGGTCGTCATGAGCGGTTGAGGGATATTCCTAGAGTTGATTACAGACGATTCTTTTAATTAAGTTTATTAATTATTGGTGGAGGGATTGTTAGATAGGTTACTATAGGATGGTACGGGCTGCGCCCCACCAACATGCAATGACAAATAAAGGACAGTGCATTACCAACCGGCGTCTTAATCACACCTCCCCGTTAGCCTAGGATCGCATACTTAACACTTATGCGAAAAAATATTTCTCTCTACTCCTTAAACGAATGTATTGTGCTCTAACTAAATTGGTAAATCGTATTAAGAGGCATAGCACAGCTAAAGTAGCGCCACTCGAGAAAAAAAAAATCTTCTAAACTAAGGCAAATATCAAAAATGTGAAACAGTATTCCACTAGATAATGCAGCCTTGTATTTTTAGGAAACGATTGCTTACTAATACTTATATTCTTCTTGGTACATTATCTAAATATCTACGTTAAATATATACTCACACCTTAAACTGGGTGGCCTGGAAGAAATCGCTTTTAGCGATATGGTTGCCCGTTGCATGCAAATTCAAATGTTTTTTTACATACTTTTGTATCTTAGTTAAAGTGTTTTTTACTATACTTAAACTTTAGGATTGCTCAAGCCCGTCGAGAGTGATGATTTGTTTCAGTCCTCTGCTCTGCGGAGATTTGGCATAAGTAAGTAAGTTAAACTTAGGATTCCGTAAAAAAAAAACAAATCGATTCATTCAGCGCCCTAAACGAGCCATGCTGCCATCTTTTGTTGCTACAATTTATCACTGCAGCTATTAATCATAGAGCTTACTCAGAACATGTTACGAAATGTCCAAACAGAAATAGAAAACATAGACACTTGTCTGTTAGAGTTAGACAATGTCGGACACACCACGTGCCGTTAAAAAAAATAAAAGATCAACTTTTCTCCATAGACTTACCCTGTTATTCATAAAAAGTTAAAGAGCATTTTAGTTATAATTTGATTAAGACTGGATGTAACGTACAGTCACGGACTAGGAGGCCGTAACAGATTTGTCTATGGTTTCATCAGCCCTAGACAGTATTACCAAAGAACAAGAGCTATTATGCAATACAGAAAAATCAGAAGTGTTACGCCGACCGTGTCCGCCACTGTACATACATCAAACCAGAGAAGTACACCTTCAGTAAAGCTTCTTAAAACTTATTGTATCTTTATGAATAAAAGGGTTAGAATCCACTTTAATTAAAGACAAACAAAGGCAGACCGTAACTGATACTAAATCATTAGCGACTTGACTTGACTAGAAGTAAAATCGCATACAAAAGTGGTGTTAGTAGAGGTCACACTAGTGGACCGCTAAGGCCTCTTACTGAAACCAAAAATTGTTCCATTAGTTATGTCTCTTTTTAACTAGTCGAACAAATACAAAATGTTTAGTCTCATTCCCACACTTCGCTTGTCTCGTGCATACTTAAGTCTATGTTTTTTTCAGTGTCAACTATATTTAAACGCGGGCAATTAAATAGTGGTACCTACCCAGCTAGTTGAGTGAGTCTAAAATAAAACAAATAGCTAAAACTTTTCATGTTTCGAACAAACGCTTTGATGTCGCCACAAATTAACTCGGATTAATACACCAATTACTATTTTAATCTAGGCCACACGTTTTTCTTTTCTTTTTTTTTTCTAAAACGAAGCAGATATAAAGAGATTACGTACGAACACGATTTTATTATCATGTCAAGCGATCTCGTTATTAATGAAATACTAGGTATCAAGACTAGACAGCTGTGTTTCTAGACTGTTACATTATTTTTTTGTGTTCACATCGTGCTAATTACATCAAAGTTTTTACGATTTTTCTTAAAAACTTTTTCGTGCAGTGAACAGACGTGATTTTATGTTTAAAAATCGAATGCAAACAAGCATCAATCAGGCTTTTGTTATCAAAGAAGATACATGTAATCACTTGAACGCACCTGAAGGGAAAGCGCGGGAAATCATACGTCAAACCAGGCGACGCACCCGGCACCGCCACGCTCACATCCATTCACAGGCATTGTTTTTACACTCGGCATCAGTTTAGTAACTTTGTCACATGTTCGACGCAAAATTAAAAATTATTTTTTTAAATAGCTTCCAATATAGAATCACTAGTATTTCAGTTTTTTCGGCGTTTTTGCCGATTCTCGGCGCAGCGCGTAGGGGCCGACTAACGCGTGAAAAGTTTTAACAACGACTGCGGCCCGCGACACTTCGCTACGTAGCTAATTCCTTTCCAATCTTTTTTACCTACAAGGTAACTTTTAATGTGTGATCCTGAGGACATTAGGATCTCATTACGATTGCATTTAAAAGGGTTGCTAAGCTGTGCCATATTAAAACGGAAGGGGACATAAAAATAAACTTTTAAGACTGTTACGAACCCTCTTTTGTTTTTCCTGCTCAACGTCGTTCGTTTGAGAATTAATTGTTTTAAATCTGCTTTTTTAATGGAGCCTACTGACTACAAACGATCGCACTCAGTACCTTTTTTCGGTATATAAGCTACTTGTATTAAATTGTATTACTGCTCCGCAGCTCAGTTGGCAGTGACGTGGACTGAGAAGCGTGTGCACCTGGGTTCGATTCCCGGCGGGGCTAACATTGTTATGATTGATATCGATTTTTGTTTCCGGTCTGTGTGTCATGTTCGTCTCTGTTTATGTTTCGGGCACCCTAGATACAGTTTCTTCCTAGTTAGGGGCTCTGAGTGTGATGCGTTATTATTATTACTGATGTACTGTAAATAGAAAAATATACATTATCATAGATTAACATACATCAAAGTATATTTCAAGTAATTTTATTATGCCAGACACGCTGCTAATCGCACCCGTAATAACCCAGAAATATATAAATAGATTGATTGACGAAACTGATGGAGTGTCAATACGTCAATCAATACTGACGGTGACGCTAATCGGTTGTAGTAATGCCACAGTAATGCTGGCTATCGGTTTACTAAACTTTAAACAGATGGTGTACAGTACAGGCCCTGGTTTAACTGACTATGGCTGTATCACAAAAAAAAACATTAGAAATAACAAAAAAATACATAATAATTAATACTAACACATCACACTCAGAGCCCCCCCTAACTAGGAAGAACCTGTATCTAGGGTACACAAAACACACACAGCGACGAACATAACAGCCACATTGGAAACAAAGAATCAAAAAGCTTTAGTTGTGGCACACCATTGTCACTAGGCACCAACTCAGCATTTGATAAAAGTTTCACCAACAGCGCTGATTTTCAGTCATGTAAATATTTCATAGTATTTCTGTTTTTTTTTTCTGGGTTCAGCGTATTTGGGATCAGATCAACGATGCGAAATAGAAACTTTTGTTGTTATTTAGGAAACTTTAAGCTCTCATGGAAACCTTTTGGAAACCAAGCAGTGGAAACTTTTGGAGGTCGACAAGTTAAACGGAACACCGTGACAGGGAAGTTCCTGTGACCCACTTGTTCTAATATAGTATAGGCATCTACTCTACTATATATCTACTATCTATTAACTACATATAAAAATGAATCGTAGTTCGTAGTCTCGCTAAAACTCGAGAACGTCTGGGCCGATTTAGCTGATTATGGCTTTGAAATGGTCGTAGTCCAGGGAAGGTTTCAAAGAAAAGAAAACTTGGAAAAATGTACGAATGTGATACGAAGTTCGCCAGGACAGCTAGTACTGCTTCATCGATACAGTCTTACTTTTATTCATAACTTTTCTAAGGTTCCTCACTATAAAAAAGCACGTGATGATTTTATAAATTGAAGTCAAAACTTAGCGTTGGTGAGGTTAAGTTAGAAAGAAAACGTCAAAAGTTTTCATAGAAAAGTAGCTTCTAAAACTAAGTTTGATTTTACAGAAGCTGCAGCGTTCGGTCTATTTTTGTCGTACATTATTACCGTTATATATATATATATATATGTTACGGTAAATATTTAATGTGAGGATATCTTTACATGAGCCGGTTCCGGTTATCCTAAAATTACCTACCTACTAAAACAGACACATGAAAGAAAGTGTGTTAACTAGAAAAATAGACATCTATATCTATATGCCTATCTTATTGTTGTTTTTTTTTTATCAAACAAAACTCAGCAAATATTAAGATTTTTGTAAGAATATTTGCTCTTATTATTTTTACTTCCATTTTCCTCATAAATTTCTAAACATAAAGCTGGTGTTACAGTTATGCGTTTAAAAATAGGAAAAATTAATATAAACATTTAGTATAATTAATAAACAATAATAAAATAATCGAGGTCGCCCGAAAAAGAGATGAAGGGACGAGCAGGGAGCTCTAGATAAAAAAATTGTAGCCGACTTTGTAAGAAATCGATTAAGGAAAAAAGGGCAAAGAGGGCTTTTTCCAGCAGTTGGACAGCACAGGTTCATAATAATAATAATAATAAAATAATACATTTCTCTTCTAATGTCTAAGATAATATTAACCAGCCAATGTCAAGATTATCCACGCACCTTACTTTAGCCGTAACATAATATAATTATTACGAGCGGCTGCAATTCAACGAACTTTGGTAATAATCTTGTTTTAGCATCTTTCGTTCTGGGTAAATAAATAAACTTTACGAGTTAAGTGAAATTTTTATAACAACAAATTTAAAATTCTAGTTAAATTACTCATACGTTTCAATTACCGATTTTATAATCTTATACTTCATACATTAATGGGTTGAACAAAAAATGGGTTGAAGTGGCAATGGGCAGGTCATATAGCCCGCAGAACAGATGGCCGCTGGGGCCGAAAAGTTCTCGAGTGGAGACCACGGATCGGCAAGCGCAGCGTAGGACGTCCACCGACCAGATGGACGGATGATCTGCGCAAGGCTGCGGGTCCACGCTGGATGCAGGCCACATGCGATCGGTACAGATGGAGAGCCTTGAGGGAGGCCTATGTCCAGCAGTGGACGTCCTACGGCTGCAATGATGATGATGATACATTAATATTGATATTCACACGCAGTTTAAATGTAAGGATAACCCGATCCCTTTTTACTAGTGTCCGCCAAAAAAAAAATACTTGTGGGTGTACCTTATCATCCTATAACCATAAATCCTTCTTAAACAGAAATTGAAATTGTTTGTTGAATTGAACAACAGGGCCTTAAAAATTCTAAGCAAGATTATCTTGGGAGACATAGGTGCATATTTTATATCGGCCATGGTTTAGAAGTTATTAATTATTTAGCGGAAGTGGCGCTAGTTTCGCATCGGATAAGCTCATAAAGGTGGAAAATCAATATCAATATCAATACATAGTATAAAATGAAGTTGCTGCCCGCGTCTGTCCCTATGTAGGCTTAAATCTTTAAAATTATGCAACGGATTTTGATGCGGTCTTTTTTAATAGATAGAGTGATTCAAGAGGAAGGTTTATAAGTATAATACATGCCCAAGAAAGTAATAGTTTAGGCGGTACGAAGTTCGCCGGGTCGACTAGTTATTAATAAACGTAGTTAAGTACTTACCATTATTGATCGTGCATTTAGATATCGGTTAGTCCAAAAGTGTAGGTTTAGAATTCTCGCTTCTCTAAAATCTTGCTCCATTTCTCTAGTCTAGAATCTGGAACATCGAATAGGCGGGAAAGGTACTTAGGTACCTGCCATTCTAGGTGCATTATGAGGTACGATATTCTTACTTAGGCTACTGCTAACCAAATATACGTCCTATGACGGCGGTATCACGTCCTAATACGGAGTTATTTGTTTTGTAAATTGTAATTATTTTCAATCAGGCAGAGATGACGGGACGACATCGACAAGTTTCAGGAGAGCTGATTGGATGCTGGCATTGGATTGAGTGGAGGAGAAGATAAGTAGGGAAGGCCTTTACCCAGCAGTGGGATTCAATATAGGCTACAAAAAAAATGTGCCTCTTTATTCTGCGATTTTTAAGCAAATATAGCCCCCTCACCACAAGAAAAGTTAGACAGGTCTAAATCGCCAATTTGTATGACGAAATAGAGATTTAAACGTGTTTTATTGATTTAGTCCAGGTTTTACTCCTTTTAGGGTAGAGCCGTTAGACACGTTCTATTTATACGTTAAAAACAAACAGACACAAATAATTATAAGATTACAAAGGAAAAATGCCTTCATAATTAGTATTTACGTAATTTTGACAACCGCCAGAGGCTCTATACTCTGACCTTAACAACCCTCTAAACTGTGCCTTTTGTACAAAAGAAGAACACATTTTTAAAAAGAGACCAGACTGCAAAATGCTGGCTGAATTTAAAAAGCTGAAGTTTGTCAATTGTTTTCTAATTTTCACCAGATGCCGAGCTGGCCACTGAAAAAAGTTTTCTGTTCGAATTCGGAACGGTGCAGCAGAAATCTTTTTCAGAATTGTTTTCTGCATAGAAAAAATTTACTCTCTAGTTTTCTGTTAAAAAGATAGATTTTGGTAAAGTGAACTTTATAATTTAGACGCTACTGTATGATAATTTAGTAACTATGACGAGGCTTCAGGTTTTTATTGTTTTTTTTTTTTTTTATTTTAAGAGTAGGATAACCTAAAGGGCTTACAACAGGGCCTCAATTCTAAGCAAGTTTTTCTAGGGAGGCAAAGGCGAAATTATTTTTGATTTCGGCCATGGTTTAGAAGATATTAATTATTTATCTGAAGTGGCACTAGTATCGCACCTGTACGCCCCTTAAGCAGAAATGAAATAAAAATAAAGCAAAGCTATTAAATATTAATTTAACAAGAAAGTTTATATTAATACTAGTCGACCCGGCGAACTTCGTACCGCCTTACCTATAACTATTTTTTGCATGTATTATACTTATAAACCTTCCTCTTGAATCACTCTATCTATTAAAGAAAAGCGCATCAAAACCGTTCCATAGTTTTAAAGATATAAGCATACATAGGGACAGACGCGGGAAGCGACTTTAATTTATACTATGTACCTATGATGATGATGATGATGATAACATTTGGTTGTGGTCAGAAGTAAATTCCCAAGTGCATCCAAATTTAATAATCAATCTTCAAGATTACCACTATACCACCCTCGCCTTCCCATTATAGACTATGGCTGTTATCTGCCTTATTTAACCGACTTCAAAAAAAGAGGTTATCAGTTTGACCTGTATGTATGTATGTATGTCCGCGATTATCTCGCGTTTGGCTGAACCGATTTCGATGCGGTTTTCAGATAAGTATTTGTTGCATTCAGGAGAAGGTTTTAGTACTTATTTTAACCGAATTCGAATAAGAGGAAGTGCTCAGTTGATATATGTGTCAGTTTATTCAAGGCGGGTTCCTTTTTTGTAAAAATAAATATATATCATTTCCTTTTTGGAATCAAGTACCTAAACTTCTGTGTTATTTGTTTCCTACAGAAAAAAAAACAGCTTTCGTATTTTGCCCTAATTCCCCCATAAGTAAACTATGACCTTGATTTACGCGGGCGGCTCCTAACACGCAGTGGGGCTTCCTAATCACCGTCTTACACCTTCACCAGCGTATTAGTTCAGCTAACATTGATTTTCTCAGAGAACTGTTATGTAGTGTAAGGAGGCTAAGATCTTTATGATTTTGACCAGCTTTCCCGGCTTACTTCGTTACGCCATAGAATATAAGATACTACAAAAGACTTGGCTCTATTTACTATTTTCTTTTTACTGCCCAGAATGGGCGAATAAAAAACAACCAACAACAAACCAGCTGTCAAAATATGTAAACAACGGAAAAAATATTGCACCTCTGGTTACATTATTTGAGTTTAGGTAAGGATCCCTAATTTTTTTGAAAACTTAATATAGCCTATGACACTTGGGGTTAATTTAGCTTCCTACCAGTGAAAGAATTTTTCAAATCGGTTCAGTATTTCCGGAGCCTATTCGTTACAAACAAACAAACAAACAAACTAATCTTTCCTCTTTATAATATTGGTATAGATGACTGGTTTATGGCTTCAAAGTCCTTTTTTCATAAGGAATCCTAATGGTTTTACGAAGACTTTAAAGAGATGATTGATTGATTGATTGATTAACATATTTATTCGATGAAACAGTAACAGATTACAACATTTACAACAATATAAAAAAAGAAGGGAAAACAAACTCAGAGATAACATAAAAAGGTTGAACATTTATTTGGCACTCTCTATACAATTTTATAATTGCACTGTAACCGCATCACAGAAAGGGCTCTGACTCAGCATGTGCTACAAACATAATATCTGTAGCGCTGATTTTCAGCCAGATGTGTCCAGGAAGGGTTACATTTTCTTAGGGCATGTACTGTACTGTCGTGGTCCTACAGTTTCATTGTAGTCGAACAAAAATTTTGTGGTTAAGCTTGCTGCAGTGGACAAATTTGATTTTTTTAAATAGAGCTATTCAAGAATGTTGAATATTATATGCAAAACATCGTAATAGGTAATGGTACTAGTCTTAGGCTACGAACGCACAGGCGGTTTTATTTCCGCGCGGTGTCAAAGTTTGTTATTTAATTTTCAACCTTATTCATAGGCCCCGAACGCACAAGCTTGTTTTTACGGTTTTTTATCCGCTGGTGCGCACACTTCCATAGGATTCAATATGTTACATAAAATCCGCGCGGGAAAAAACCGCCTGTGCGTTTGAAGCCTTACAGAATACAATACTAATTAGTACCTATGGTGGCAAATTGTAATGTAGCTCCCTCTATGAAAAATTTTCAACACCATTTCCATCCTGTGGCAATTTCATGAAACATTTTTATCATTGCTAGCTCTTAGAAATTTTCCGGAAAGTGAAGCAGCTTTTCATGTTAGGCAATGCAACGCTACGCTAGATGGCGTTATTTTGAAAATTTCTGACTATTTTCAAAGTTGCTTGTGTTTTGCACCACCCATCAAGGTTCAATTTACTTCAATATAGGTACCTACTGAAAAGTATATAAAACCTGTTGCACTTTAAGCCAATTTTTTGGGTACGTACACCTTTCTTGCCAATTTTTTGGGTACGTATACCTACGACCTACCTACCCAAGAAAGACCGCTTGAAGATTTCATGAAACTGACATGCATGAATGGAAAATGAAAAATGAAAGAAAAATTATCATAGAAAAATACGAAATATAATATCAGGATCAGGTTCGTAGCAAGTGGAAATGAATGTTATCTGCCTACTCCGACTTATAATTTTATGGAAAAATCTAAGTTATTTAAAAATTATGGACACATGTAAAATAAGTCACTAAACAACCTAAGAACAATGACGTCATCAAGTAAGTACACAGTATTTAATATTCGAAAAATCGATTCATTGAAACGCATCGGAGCATTTTTAAACATTTTGATTAGAAATTCAGCTAAAGTCTACAAAAAACTAATTTTTTGCAATCTATCGGATAAAGTAGCACATAAAATGTTTCAAGTGCGTTTAGTTTTACTAATTCTATTTGGATCTATCTTTGAAGCATCAAGTTTCGACTTTGAAAACTTCGATGAAAACGACTGGACCAAAACAACTTTAGCAGACGGAGATAGTCACGATGACGACTCAGACAACAGAAATGACGGAATAACTAGAGCTTTAGGATCTGAATCTATAGAGAAAACTAAGGAAAATGAAGATATTTCTACGGATAATAATGATTCTAAGGACAATAGAGGAAATTCCGAAGAAAATGAAAAGAAAATAGAAAAGAGTTCGCTATCAAACGAAAATGAAAGATTCCAACAAGATAATGGAGAAGAATTTCGAGCTCAAACTGAAAGCAGTTCCTCTTCAAAAGGGAAACGAACTAAAAACAAAGACAAAAGACATGGTAAGAAAAAAGCTAGCAACGTGAGAAGGAACGATAACAGTTCAATAGCATTTATTTTACCAAAAACGACCAAACGTGATAAAACACTACCTGTGGAAAATATTAACATCGATTCGATCCACGAGGAGTACATGTTCAGTTCTGCAGAGTACTATTATGAGGACGAAACGCAGCCATTCTTCGACGGTTCCCATTGCGTTGATGATTATACTGAGATCATTCTTGAGATTGATAACATAAGGAAATATGATGTGATGTGCGAACGTATCATCGAGTGGAGGAGTCTCGATTAGGTTTTATTTTTATTAAATAAAGTTTATTAAGGTACCCTATTTTATGAAAGCACTACCAACACTGTTAATATTAAAAGATCTTAATAAATTAGATAAATCTATAGTAAAAGCAGTCACCGACTGCTAATAGAGGTGTCTATCCGCTATCTTTACGCTAACTAATGTATTCAACTCCATGAATCGAGATAACTACCCTTCAAACGACGGAAAAATACTTCAATTACTACCCACCCCCCGCGTCCCTTGGCCCACCCCGCCACCCGGTGAGAGATCAAAACAGCCCAATTACACGAAGCACCGATCCCACCCTTTAATAAACCCTCGTTTGGCTCAAAATTAGAAAATAAAGACAAATAATAAGCAGTTTGCTGAGAATGGCAACCAGAATTTACATCTCGTTTGAATAAAATTTTTAGCTAACGCGAGTCAGAGAGTTACCTACGTCTAAAGTTTTGAGTGCTTGCTTTTATGATACTTACTTAAGACGCTATATGAGTTTTTAAGGTTTTTTTTAGATCAAGTCATTCTCTTAATCTATAGAAGGTAAAGATCTGGAATTTTAGTATAACCTTTTTGAGGATATAACAAAGTTTTTTATAATTGAGAATCACTAGTGGAATCAAAAAACCTCGATACATTATTTCGTCAAAGATAACCATTCCAAAAAACGGGAATAGCTAATTCTTCGAAATTACTTACTAGTTTTTGTTAAAACTACCTAGGAATAACGATAATAATTAAAATAAAATTCTGGTAATTCAGATTTGATTTAAAAGTAATAAATAAAAAGATATTCAATATTTACTACCTTTTTCAATGAAATGTAGTAACCGATGTGGGCGACTGATATATGACTGTCCCTTGCCCTCAGTATGTATATCAAAGAGATAGACTCTGTTCATTAGCTCGTTCCGTTTATTTGTCGTAAATCGTCTTAAATGTTGATTATTCATTTTCCTAAATAGGTACCTAATATGTATGTGTTTATTATGTAGGGTGTGTCAGAATTTGTGCTCCAGGTTTTAAGACTCCTTTAATCAAACTATTTAAAAAAAATATCTCCAAAATTATCCCCTGTAATTAAAACATTCATTACCTAATCTAAAGCGGCGGATTTTGTAACAAACTACCGTATTGATTGAGATAACTCAAGAATTACAGTACTTATAGTAGGTAGGTCGCACTTCGAACTAGCCGTCTTTGTTGCAAAACCATCCTTATATAGAGATCGTTAAAGTCGTTAGGTGAGGTTAAAGTTACTGGCTACTGTTCATTTCTGATTGCACTCAGCTCAGTGTATCCGTAACAGATGTAAATTGAGAGCGGTTGCTAGCTTGCCACTGATTTCAAATTTCGAACAGTAGAATAGTTTTGTGTAAAGAGATCTCACTCCCTAAGCATTGTTTTAAATAACCTATTAAACCCACAGTCACTCTTACATGCTCATTTTTACACATATTTTTTTTAAATCAAAACTAAACTCCTACCGTGCATTACAAGAATTGCTACCGCGTATTCATAAAGATTTTTGTATCTTTTTAGGTAGCTTTGCTGGAGGGCCTTTTTCTGGTTTGTTGTATGGTAAATAAGTGACATCCAGTCTAAATTGACCTACGTCAAGTAACTAAAATGTTCTTTAACTTTTTATGAATAACAGGGATAGAATTTAGAAACTGTTTATCTTCCTATAATTTTTATGTTATGCAAGCATTAATGATGATAGTGCTTATGCGAAACCACCGTTTAAATTTTGGGACCCAGATATAAACCCTAATGGTTTCAGAAGAAGGCAACATTAATGTAAATTCAAACAAAAAAGCTGTAAAAATATTGTTGATACATTCTTACAATATAGGATCCGATGCTCTACAAAAAATGGCGGGCGTTAGTATTTCATCTCAGCTTAGCAGTCTAGTAAGTGAAAAAAGTGGTAGGTATTTATAGTGAGTTTGTCTAAACCCAAACCTAACCAACAAAGGCCATTTGAATAATTTGAACCCACCCCTTATAGAAACACAGCGGGTTTAAATCACAATTTTATTCGTTAACATTTCATTTTACAATAACGATTGCTACAATTAAAATGTTCTATTGAAATAGATTGAGTTGTAAAGTACTTAAGTAAATAAGTATTGCACAAAATTATATACTGGAAAGGAAAAAGTTTCAACTATTCTAACTCTACTTATTTATTAATAAGCATAATATTACTACTGAGAAAACAGCATTGTTAGTAGGTACAGCTTGGCAATGGTGTCTTAAAACGGATCCACTTTTATTTTGATTTGAAAACCCAAAGATATTAAGTTCTAGTAAAGAAACAGATCACAAAATTATTGATTTCTACTTTGGGCTTATTAAATCTTGTTTTATTTAGGGAGTAAATTAATAAAAATTACTAAGTCTACATACAAAGTGCGGCCCCCATTATTTTCAGTTATCTTTGCCAAGCTGTACTTGTTTACATGTATTTAACAAAATAAAATAAAATATCTATGTGTACATTATGATTTTAAAGAAACGTTAAAACTGAAATATTATTATAACAAATTATATTAATTATAATACAAACAAAAAGGTAGACGGTTGGAAGGTAGATGGATTCACAGTTGGATTTTGAATTAGCACTCCGAAGTCTCAAAATGTAACCATAAATCCGACTTCGAGACCGTGAAGCATACGCTCTACGGAGCATAACACGGCTCGATACAGGATAATTAGGAGAAAGATTTTTCAGAGTTTAAACTCCAGCGAGTACACTCCTAATACTAGCCCTCTAGTCTCTTAAACTTACCGATTATACTTCTATTCTATTACTATTCTACTATTACGATTGGGTCAAAAATTGCGAGTCTCGTAACTTTGATCCTGAATGAAAATACTATCAAAATTTCGAGAATCGCGATTTTTGACCCAATCGTAATAGAATAGTAAAAGAAATATAATCGTTACATACGTTTATACTTCTATTCCATTACGATGATATTTCTATTACTATTATACGAATGGGTCGAGAATCGCTATTCTCGAAATTTGGATAGTATCTTCATTCTACTATTCTTACAGGATCAAAGTTACGAGACTCGCAATTTTTGACCCAATCGTAGGTAATTAGAATAGAAGTATAATCGTAAGTAAAAGTAAAAAATGATTTATTCAATACTAGATATCGCTTATTGAAAGTCAATGACCTAATTAATATTGATACCTTATTAAGTATCCTATACTGCTAGAGGCGAGGTAGTTCAGGGTGCCCACCAATTGGCTCAGGCAAAGGAATGTTTGCCTTGCCTTACGACAATAGTCTCCTGGAGACGACCCCAAACGAGCCCTCCTCTGTCAAATGATTCTACTCCTTTTCGCAATGATTTTACAGTGTAGATAATTAGAGAAAGAAAAAGTTTCAGAGACTAGAGAGGCCCTGACTGTGTATTTCAGTCTAACCCTTATCTCTGTAAAAAGACCCGTAAGAGGTTTCCAATTCAGCCTACATATGGCAGTGCATATAAGCAGGGTACGGAGGAAGAAGCGCGCACGCGAGCGGAATCGCGTGCCCGAGCTCGTGCTCGCCTCCTTGCGCCTGCGCACGAAGCTGCTCCAGTCTCAGCTGATTCTGACGCTTCCATTTCGTTCTGTGAATTTGATTATTATTAAATAATGGTTGTAATACCGATAGTGGGCGAAACCGAGAGGGCGAAACCACTGGGGCAAAATCTACTCCCGTTTAGCCGCCAGGAGCGAACGTACCTAAGTACTTTGACGTGCGAAACTGACGACGGTGTTTCATCTTTCTTGCGCAGTAGTTTCGCTCTTTGTTTGTCTATGATGCACTACATAAAGGTGGGCTTGTAGAATGACACTCAATACAAGAAAAAAATTATCATCATACATACATACATAATCTCATGCCTTATAATCCCCGGAGGGTTAGGCAGAGGCACCAGCTTGAGAGCCAGACCCACGTTTAGCCGAGTCTATGCTTTATTACCAACGTGGGGCGGGGCCAGCTTGTCGCCGCGGTTATAACGACCACTACTGCGGCCGGGACCAACGGCTTAACGTGCCTTCCGAAGCACGGAATCATCTTACATCATCATCTCAAGCAAAATATGTCTGCTGAGGGACAAAGCCCTACCACAGATTGCAACATTGACCGGTCTTGCGAACCTCACCCAGCAAGGCCAAACAATCAAGTGGCGTCAGCGCACTGGAAGTCGCAGAGTAGGAAGACCCGTTCACAAGGTGATCAGACAACCTGGTAAAGATTGTAGCAGTGCACAAGACCGCTCAGTATGACCACACCTCGGACTCGAAAACTTCATAGAAAAAGGCGCATTGCTTCGCGCACAGCCCAAACTCGTGTACGTGCACGCGTATCATGCTTGTGTGAGGGAGATGAGACGTGCGACGCTGCTTTATTTGTACTGAGCGGTAACTGAAAGGTAACCGAGAGCGGGGGAGCCGCACTTGCTGAGAGCGGCAGATAGTGTCCATACTGTATGTAGTACTATTTATTTATACTGTGGTATGACGGTCTGTGGGTGAGGCATTTGTCTAGGCGGGTAATTCTCTTAGCTGCTCGCCGTGCCCGCCGCGCGCACCAATCTACTGCGGGACGCGCCGCTCACGCGCGCGCTGCGCTCGCTAAACGCTTTGTCCAGCTCTATTGACATTTTTGGTTGCAAACTGAATGAGTTCACGAATGCAATAACATACCACTTTTGCCTAAACACTATTTAACTGACCTAACCATTGACTATTAAAATTTGTAAATAATAATAATTTAATTGAATACAAAACATGACGTTAGTAGTAAGTTGATCTCACTCACTTGATTGTAAGTGTATATTTTAAGTACTATAAGTGTTACCGTCTTATTCATAAAGATACAGTACATTTTAAGTAGCGTTACTGGAGGTCTACTTCTCTGGTTTGTTGTATGGTAAATACGTGACATCCAGTCTAAATTGACATACGTCAAATAACTAAAATGCTCTTTAACTTTTTATGAATAAGAGTGTATAATATAAATTGTTAAATGTCAAACTTCCTGCCTAAGTTACTTTCTATTGCATTAGGGTAAGCCTGTAATAATAGATAAGTGTATGTGTAAAAAAATAAATAAAACCAAATTCGATCGACTTGTAATTGTTTTGTTTTGTTAGCGACTTCGTTAACCATATCTGTTTTAACGAGAAAACAGCATTAACGAAATTACATGTCGATTCAGTTTGGTTAAAAAACTTGACCTCCAGGAGTACACATCTTTTGGTTGAGATAATGATAATGATTAATAAACAAACATACCGTCGATTCTGGTACCAAGTCTTGACCTGCGTCTCGCTGAGGCTCAAAGCATCAGCTACGTCTCCCCTATCGGCCACACTCAAATACTTCTGACATCGGAACTTGCGCTCCAGGTAGGCCAACTGCGCATGCGTGAAGGCTGTGCGCCTGCGCCGCGGTTTGCGACTTGTGTTGTTCGCTGCGCTGTTGGGGCGGTTTGATGGACGATCTGTTTTTAATAATGATTTTATTATACATCTTTCACCCCATATAAAAATTCATAATTATCTATTTATACAGTAGTTTCTATCAACGTCTGGGTGTTGACGCTGGATGCATGATCTAATTGCCTGGTTGATGATCCCTAAATAATCTAGCAAAACTTTCGAAAGGGCGTCTACGTGTTGAATTTGTGCCCCCGCACAGCTCTCAAAGGACCGCGGGCTCCATCCCGTGATACCGAAGAGAAGGAAAAACATTTATTAATAGATCAATAACGTAGGAGGAAGTGATGAATTGGCTGTATGGACTAGTTTCCTTTGCCGGAAATTATATACGCCAAGAAATAGTACAATCCCATTATAATTAAAAATTTGCCCCACGTTGGGCGCCAATTAACATGGTTCGTAAAAATATTAAAAGGTCTATTGTCTATGATATCACATTACCTCCACAACTAGTCTCGCTCTGCATATTCCCAGCCATAACAGACGCGAAACCCGCAAAAAGCTGCGACTGGAATGACCCCTTCGACAGATCCATAGACCTCCCATAAATACTCTCCGAAATTGACCCAGGCATATGATCGAACGACCCAGCTTCGTCATCTTTTGTCCTGTTCTCCGACCTGTATAAATGAAAGAGGCCACTATCGTAAAGCTTGAGTCTATCATTGTCTGGCCTTTCGAATTCGTCAGGGTTGTCCTCTTTGAAAGGAGAATTGTAATTCGAATTTGGTATTCGGTTTTTGAATTCGTTAGGCGATGAGCGTTCCTCTTCAGTTTCCAGAATGTTCTTTTGGAATTCATTTGTTTCGTAGAGTTTTGAGTTTTTCGGCGTTGAAGCTTCGCTGCGGTTGTCTCCAACTGATATATCGTCTTCAAAGTCGGATGTTTCGTTGTTGGAGGTTGCTGTTCGTGTTTTGTCTATATCTTTCTGTATTTGAATGTGAAGACCTGTAAAAAGAGACAATTTATAGGATTTTGTACAGGCATTTAGAAATTGTGAATTTTAGTGTCAGTGAGACGAAGTGAATAACTCCATCCATAAGCTTTCAAATCAAAAAGTATGTAGTGCTACGGCAGAAACGTGGCTAACTATTAAGATTCATGTAATGGATTTTATATAAGGTCCAGAGTGTATTCAATAAGATCGTCTTAAATACGAAAACAAAAAGGTATTTCCTGTCTCACTCAAATTACAAACAAAGGTTCAACAACTTGAAGCGAACAAATTAAGACAACCGCAACACTTTCTTAAAACCAGAGACAATAAGATTAGAGCATTCGTTTGAATTTCAGAGAACAAAGAGCGGGAAATAAAGACGTCAGTTTGAAAAAGGAACAAGTTTTCTGCTCTAATTAATGCCGTAGGGCGTACCTCCTCTTGAAGCAAGCTTGAATGGCGTGTTTTAGCAACGCGCGGGAATCTTGTCTATGCATCTTTTTATGTCTTTTTTATTTGAACGGAATGCTCAGGAGTGGACGCATTGAGGCCGTGGCCGCTTTCCCATACAGCCATTGTCGGGCGTACTAATGGCGGGATACGATTTACTCGTTATTTCACTGACGGATGAAGAGGCAGGGCGTCGAGTGCTTCTCTCGTTATGATATCGCATAAATATGTTTTTAACTCGCGGCCGCGTTTTCTGGCAGACTGGGATCTGCTCACAGCGTAAAACTCTCTAAAGGGCTTTTCAGGAGCGGGATCCGCAATTATAATTTTTTGCTGAAAGTTTAGTCATCATATCGGTAGGTAGGTTAGTTAGAAATATTTTTAGAAACTTTATAACATACTTCGGGTATATATGTCACAGTAAAATAGTACACATTAGATCAGTTAAGTATATCTGTCTTCTCTTTTATACTCTTAGTAAATTTAATAGGGTCAAACAAAAGGTTGTTGTTTCATTACAATAATACTCTACCACGACCATGGTGCAAATTACTTTGATTTGCCGGCGGCAAATGTGCCCCGCTGAGTGCTTTTTTAGTTAATGACACTCAAAGCATAGAATACTAAATAGTACTACATACAGTTATGGGCACTCCTTGCCTCCCTCGGCAAGTGCGGCTCCCCCGATCTCGGTTACCTCTCAGTTACGGCTCAGTACAAATAGCACGTCTTATCTTACTCACACAAGCATGATACGCGTGCACGTACACGAGTATCGGTTGGGCGCGAAGCAACGCGGTGTTGTGCCTAAAGGCTAGACCACGAACGGGAGCAGGACCAAGGGAGTGGTCCCACCTTCGACGATATGAACGAAAGCGAGTAGAACTATTAATACATGCAGCTCTTTCCTTTTCACAGAAAGTGTATTTTGCGTTTGAGTTTTGAGCGAGAAAATCGCTGATAGTTAGTCGTTTCTCGACGGCGGCGGTGGTGGGTGGAACCACTGCCAAAAGCACGGCACGATAAATTTAGATTTAAGAGCCAGTTTACAGCGATGCTAGCACTATTCTCGAAAAAAAACTTCTAAACTAAGGCAAATATCAAAAGTGCGGCACGTATTACACTCTAGATAATGTAGCCGTAAAGTAATGTATTTTAGGGTACTTTTAGCTTTAAGGTTAAAGACTAAAGAAAGCTACAAAGAGTTGCTGAAAGTGGCCACTTTTGGCAACAATCAGTGGATTATTTTGTTCCTTCTACTTAGGAATACTTGTTGTACTTTACTGTGCTTAAAAAATACTAAGCAAGAATGTCTAGTGTCATTCTGTGTCACATTTATGATGTTTTCCTTAGTTTAGAAGATATGCATTTTTTTTTTTTCAAGAATGGCTGGCTCTTAAGGTGGTAACTCTCGCTATGGCGCGAAATTCAAATTTTTTCGCGTTTTTTATTTATTCTTGCGAAAGTATACATTTTTAATAAAGTTTAAATGAATTCGCGTATGTAAAAAACCATCTCCCACATTGCAATACAACGTTTTCGGAAGACAGACCTACAGATTTTGTGTCTAAGGGGTAAAAGGCCAAAAAACAAGTTCCTTGAATATACACAAAATCGGTAACCCTGTCTTTCAAAAACGATATATCACAATGTGGGAAATAGGTACTTACGCGAATTCATTTAAACTTTATTAAAAATGAATACTTTCGCCAAAATAATTAAAAAACGTGAAAAAATTTGAATTTCGCGCCATACCGTGAGTTACCGCCTTAAGTACAATCTTAACAATTATGTTCAAATCATAAAATTTGTTAAGCCGAATATTAACTACTAGAGGCTGCCCCGCGGTTTCACACGCGCAAGATTCCTCATAAACACAAAAATCCATTTTTTTCTCGTTTCCATGGGAATTTCGGGAAATCCTTTCTTAGTGCTTATCTACACTCCCTAGGGAACCTTCATGCAAAATTTCAGCCCGCTACGCCCAGTAGTTTCGGCTCTGCGTTGTCTGTCAGTCAGTCAGTCAGTCAGTCAGTAACGGAAGAGTTTTATATATATTGATTTAGGCAGTTTAATATTACATCTCCGCTTAGACACAATGTGACTTAGACCACGGGCTCTGCTCCCGATAAGTTTTCTATCGATTGAAAATAAATTGCGTTCTACTCAAACAAACTTATTTCCTATATTTATTTTAATAGAACCCTGCTATTCATCTAAAGTGTGCTTTAACTAGTGATAATTGAGAGCCGCAGGGTTGTCCCTATAATAACAAGTGTGATTATCAAACAATCAACCCTCTAATTTCAATCACTGCACATCAGTTCGGGTTCCGGGGATCCACAAATTAGGGGCCATTGTGGTAGCGCTTGTCAACTTTAGGGTTAATTTTAATCTTCCTTCACGGTTCATTTAAAGATTTAGAGGTATGGTGCTATTGCTCTTTTTATTAAGAGTTGTTTTACTGCTAGATTTATGAGTATAAAGTTATTGTTTTTGAAAATAATTTCTATCTGTTAGGGCGGAGATAGCACACTCAGTATATGTATTTTGTAGTTTTTTACCCAAAAGCTAAAGAACAAGCCCTAAGTATTATAAACATTGTTACACCTTGGGTTAAACCTCACCGCGTCGTGCGCACATAAAGTGTGCATAATTTAAAATGCTTTTGAGGGTAGGTAATCGTTTTACGGGTTCACTAATTTTTTTGAAAATATGATATAAGTAGCCTATGTCACTCGGGGATAATTTAGCTTCCGAACAGTATTTTTTTTTTTTCCGAAGCCGTTATTCGTTACAAACAAACAAAACAAATCTTTCCTCTTTATTAGATACATAGATACAGATGGCCGCTGGGGCCGAAAAGTTCTCGAGTGGAGACCACGGATCGGCAAGCGCAGAGTAGGGCGTCCACCGACCAGATGGACGGATGATCTGCGCAAGGCTGCGGGTCCACGCTGGATGCAGGCCACCTGCGATCGGTACAGATGGAGAGCCTTGAGGGAGGCCTATGTCCAGCAGTGGACGTCCTACGGCTGAAATGATGATGATGATGATGAGATACATAGCAATAGTACTCACAAAGTATCTAAATATTCAATTAAACAATCTAGTGTCAACATAATCACATTTTTGATATTTCCCATGGTTAAGAATATATAAAACTAGTCGACCCGGCGAACTTCGTACCGCATAACCTATTTCTATTTTGCTCATGTATTATACTTATAAACCTCGCTATCTATTAAAAAACACCGCATAAAAATCCGTTGCGTAGTTTTAAAATTTTAAGCATACATAGGGACAGACGCGAGAAGCGACTTTATTTTATACTATGTATTGATACTTATTTCACGATTAGCGCTAGTATAGTATCGATGTAATAGGGCTCTTAAACGAAGATCTTACTTCACATGAGTTAGAACCCTAAATCATCAATTTCTTCTAACGACAAAAATCTCCATATGCTCTCAAACACAGCAGGTCGGCCCTCCACCGAGCACGCGCGCGCCACGCGCTCAAACTACTTACAAAACTTAACTTTTACAAATATATTCACTCTAATTGATGCCCGATTCGAGCTCAATTGATCGATTGTCGAGTATCGATTGTTAAGAAGAGTTTTGTGTTTTGTTTATTGGTTTTTTGAAACCTATCAGTTTTTAATTGTTAAAGGGAGTGGTCACATTATTTAGGCGTAGCGAAGTCGAACGCGTCAAAAATACTGAATTCTATAGCACAGGCTGTGGCACAGAGTACACAAAATGTTTTCAAACAATAATCTAAGTTATTATAAGAATCGCAATCGCTTCTTAATCCTGTGCCATAAAATTAGGAGATTACTTAAGCGCTCCAACAGATGACGCTGCCAGCGCGCCGTCGCCGCACCACGCAACACTGGTTACGCTCGCCGCCACCGCGCCGCCCCGCCGCGCCGACGCCGCGCCGCCACCGCGCTGCCATCATGTGATGTTCAGAGCTAGCAATGTATTAATATTACAGTGAAACAATAATATTTGCATTGATTGCGCGGCGGCGGCGGTGCGGTGGCGGCGACGTGTGTTTGAGCGCTTAAACTGGCAATTGTTGGTATGTATTGGTATCTTCGCAACGTCAAGCCATAAGTGCGCCGAGCGCCGAGTTGGATTGCTACCAGACAGACATACTTGCATATTTCGATTGATTTCGATCTACGCCGATTGGTGATAAATAGATCGACGGCATCGATCACAGATGATCGATTAAGTTTACTATATTCCATCAGTTTCAAAATTTAGGTTTTTGCAATTCAACAAACGATCGACGTCGACTAAATCCATTTTGCCATCGATCGATGCCGTTCATCGACGATCTCTTCGTCTGGTAACACCCTTAGCCGCAAATAAGGCGCGTGCAAAAATTTTCACAAAAGTTTTTAACAATATAACATTTCGTTATAGCACGTACGTTATGGTCAAGGTGCTCGAGAGCTCGTTAGCACTACAGCTAGAGAGGGCACTAGCAGAAACTTTTGCGGAGTCTTGTGCTGACAATTTTTGCACTATTATTTTTCTATAAGTGAAATTTGGAGACATTTCAAGTGCAGTTTTAGACTTTTCAAAAGACTACTTACTCTACTAAGAATTTAATGAGCATTAGGGCTCAAAGGTTAATCTTTTGCTAACATGGAAGTCACATCGGGCAATATAGGACACCATACTTTTAATAAGCAATACATAGCTTGATGAACGTATACCTACATAATCCGCGTCTTTAGGTGCGCGTTCGCCACTCAAGAACTTATCGGCTCCAGCGACCATCTGTTCTTTGAGCTATGTTGTGTCCTGCCCATTGCCACTTAGGATTTACAATTCTTCGGGCTATGTCGGTGACATTAGTTCTCCTGACCTAATCATGTCTGATTCAATCACGCAGTGAAACTCTGAGCATACATATGAACAGTTATCTATACCAATATTATAAAGAGGAAAGATTTGTTTAAATAAAATAAAATAAAAATAAAAATTGTTTATTTGGCTTATATGAAAACTTATTTACACGTTTAACAGTGGCCCTCAAACTTGGCAAAGCCTGTCATATGTGGGCCGAATATATGCTAATTTAAAATTAAATTCATATTTATTACATATTATTAAGAATGAAAAAATAAAATAAAATAATAAAACATTTGAAATTTAATGCAGATTTGCCATTTTGCTTTTGGAAGGTACCTAAGAGGTTTTCAGATCTATGTAGTAATCAGAGCTTCGGTATTTTCGTATGAGAGTGTCTGCAGATAGTCTTTTATTGTGGTCTTTGCGTGTCTTGATGTTTTTTTAATAAGATCAAGTTTTTTTATAAGCTTATTGTAGAGAACCGGATGTTAGAAGGCCCCGAATCGCTTAACAAACACAGTTCTGGGGAGTGGGAGAGGTAGCCTAGGAACTCGTTTTTTAATCGCTTCTTCATAGTTCGGGGACGTAATGAAGACTTTGTGAGCCCTAAGAGTAGCGCGCAGGATGTAGAGTTGTCTGACGTTTAAAACTGATACCTCTTTATAGAGATCATCTGTTGGGAACAAAAATGGTTTCTTAAAAAGAACCTTTAATACCGCCCTCTGAGCTCTCTCCACAGTGATCATGTGTGTCTTAGCCGCCGCCCCCCACACCGACAAGCAGTAGCTTAAAACTGATTGACCCAAGGCGATATATATTGATTGTTTGTAACGAATAGGCTCCGGAAATACTGAACCAATTTGAAAAATTCTTTCACTGGTAGGAAGCTACACTATCCCCAAGTGACATAGGCTATGTTAGATTTTCAAAATAATTAGGGATCCTTACCTAAACTCGAATAATGTAGGCCCAAGGTGCATTTTTTTTATAATTCGCCCATTCTGGGTAGGCAAAGGAACTTAGTCCATACAGCCAAGTCTTCAGTTGTTTATTTCTTAGTATTCAAGTCTTCTGTAGTTTAATACTTTGTTTTCTTAGCCTAGGATCCTAACCTAACCCATTGAAATGTGAGGGTGGTCTCACATTCCAAAGTTCACACCGACTACTTCACGGGACATCGATCAGAATTATTCGGGAGCAGCAACCTTTATTTCTCACTTCACTACACAGTTTTTCATAAAGGGCACATTATTATAATAATTCCACCACACTAGCACAATAATAGCCACGGAAAACTAATTTAGCAAATTGACAAAACAAAAGCACGAAATTTTCCTCACGTTTCCCGCCAATCAGTCCCAAGGTGCATTTTTTCCGTTGTTTACATATTTTGACAATGGGGAAGAAAACTGTCAATTTATCCCGCTAGTGTCGTTTGTACGGTCGTCCCATAACAAACAAAGTTTTGTATGTGATTTGCATTGGTAGTCCAATTATTTATCAAAAGAACTCACTATGTAGCTGTTGGGTGTAAGAAAAATAAAAATCTTATGTTTCCTAACAATTCCCGGCTAGGAAGCTATGAGGTTAAAAAACTATAAAGAAACCGAACAAATCGAGGTTATGTTTTCGAAATTTTGAAGATTTCAACTACCGAAGTATTAGTTTTACTACAAGTTAGTTCCTAATTATACATATATCTTATCGCTGTTTAGTGGGTCTGCAGTCCTCGCACAGGGTTTCTGGCCCATCTTGAGATGACCTTTGATTGTTTTAGGTTATATTTTGTTTTACTTGCAAAAGTCATTTAAAATGGTTTATTCGTATGAATTTGTGTCCATACACCCTAGTTATTAAATGTAAACTTGAGATAATGACAAGCAAATAGTCCTAGCTAACATAAACTTAAGTTAACCCATTGTTTACCTGCTCATGAAGTTCGCGTTTTTGCCACGTAAAAAGCCTTCTCATTCATTAATTTCTTCTTGAAACTACGTTTTCTTCTGCGTTCTATACGATACAATACAATACAGTGTAAAATAACGTCGAAAAACACAAAAATGCCTTGTTATTGTATTTCACTTGTTTGTTATGGGACGAACATATAGGAGCGTCATCTACAAAAAGTTTTCCGTGTTTCCCCATTGGTGGTTTGTTGTTGTTGTTTTTTATTTTAATAGCCCATTCTAGGCAGTCAAAAGAACATAGTCTATAGAGCCAAGTGTTTAGTACATAATATCTTAAGTTCTGTGGCGTAATGAAGTTCGCCGTGCCAGCTAGTTTTAGATAGAGTGAAAATGACTTACGTGAAATTGTAGAACTGAAGAGGACACATAACTTTATGTCTCGCTCCTTGCACAGAATTATGCGACATTATGCTAAGGGTGCGCGCATACTTGCAAATTGCCAGCTTATTAAGCTCAGTGCACACTTGAACACGTATGTCATGCTAATAGCATATGCTATTAGATCTCTTCACTTGTGGCGAGGCCTTTATTAATATTCATGGAGCGGAGTGAAGTTTTTTTTAAGTTTACAGGACTCTTTTTGCATAATATGCAAATTTTGTTGACGGTTCTAGGGTAATTCTAGAATGTCTTGGCATAATGCCTAAAATATACTTCATACAATATTTTTTTAGCATAGGTTCTGTCTGATACGATCGACTAAAAAATATTATTAAGTAAAAGTAATTACTCATCAGTGTACTGTCTCATTTAGTACTCGATTCAAATGATGCCTAACTGACTTAACTGCGGCTTCCCATAAGCCTTCCATGTGGGGTGCTCCAGCAGTATTGAACTGCCATTCAGTACCGTCTTTTGCTAACAGACTAGCAATCTCTATAGGTAAGTTCTACTAGTAGTCTAGTTCTAGAGTAAGTAATACTCCTTAACAAATCTTTTAGCTCTTTACTAGCCTATAAAATTGGTACCACAATCACTAATAAGTTTTTGACAGTGGCCTCTTCTTGAGGTGAAACGTCTAAACGCTGCTAAAAAACCCTCACTGCTAAGACTTTGTGACTTGTGAAAACTGCGATATTATATCCTTTTTGTGTGTGGTTAGAACCACGGCCGCTAAACAGTATCAGTGTAATTGGTCCAGCCATGTCTACTCCGCTGACTGTGAAAGCTCTTTATGAGTTGACTCTATCTTTGGGCAGATTACCCATAATTTGTTCTGATAACTTAGCAGAATGAACTTAGCAGTCTTCAACAAGAAACCATCCATTAAGAGCCAGTTTACAGCGATGCTAGCGCCATTCGCGAAAAACTAGACTACATTATCTAGTGTCATACAGTGCCACATTTTTGATATTTGCCTTAGTTTAGAAGATATTAATTTTTTCGAGGATGGCGCTAGCATCGCTGTAAACTGGCTCTTAATAACTTACTTAACCAAGTTCTTAAGTCCCATAATTTGATAAACAATCAATCCCCCGTGTAGTGTGATGAGTCATCACACTCTACAGTACAGTACAGTCTGTACAGTGAGCCCCAAACTGGAACAAAATTGGATCAAATGTGCCGCACTCATAGATTAACACACTCAGATCAAAAAAATGAACATTAGTATAAAAAAAATTACTTTCGGCCCTGCCGGGATTCGAATATTTTCTAAGTACAGCGGGCGGGCCGGTCGTCTATGGGCGGAACTACCGTGGAGTAAATCTCTAAGTTTCAAACAAAAACGTGGCTTGCGCATTTTTTTAGAGTTTAGGCTTTTATAGAGGCTATTAAATAAGTTTAAGGTTAAAACCCTTTTATTTCGTTAAGTTATTTTTCGAGTCATTCTCAGCAAGGCCTTCATTTGATACCCATATTGTAGTAGTAAACTAAAAACAAATCGTCCGCCATCTTAATTTTTCTGCCATGTTCGATTTTTAATGACGTCACACACATTAGCTTAATATGTATTGTTAGATTGTTAGGCTCCCTAAAGGAGTGTAAAATTTTAGCAGGTTGTAGAATTGCACCCGAACATCGTTCATACATTACATACATTGCAAGTAAAATAAAAGCTTTTAAAAAAAGATTTTTTAGGGAAATTACAGTGTGTCCGGGAAAGTAATAACAATTTCAGGGGTGTATTCTATGGTCATTTTCATCGACGAAAACCCCGATATAAGGGTCGCAGGGTCGCACGCAGCCTTACTTTGACTGGCTTGTCACTGTTGATGACTTGCCGCAGCTAAATAACCGACTTACACATTGTTAACACCATTTTTGCAAGATGGAGTTATTGATGTTGTGTACTGTGCAAAATCTTGATTTTTAAGCATAAACCCGGCTAAACGTGGGTCCTGATCTTAAGCTGGTGCCTCTGCCTTACCCTTCGGGGAATAAAAGGCGTGAGATTATGACTATGTTTTTCCTGATTTTTGGCAAAAGGTGGATTTTACACAAAATCAGTAAGTCTGTCTTGCGAAAACGATGTCTAACACTGTAAGAGACTATGAATTTAAACCATACCTATCAGGTAAACATCATCGTAACAACTGTAAAAAATCCTGCACGTTCCAAATTGGAGTCTAAGGAACTGATGAAGCACTTCAAAATTTATTAAAAACTAATACTTTCGCCAGAATAATTAAAGAACTCGAAAAAAAAATCGCGCGACACAGGCTTGAACCGCCTGTTTTTCTTCTTTTAGCTACGAAAATATTTTTTTGCGATTCGAATAACAAACAATCGCAAAAATTCTTTATGTTTTGTTTTTGTATATAAATCCAGCTGAGAGACCCAACTGCAGTAAGATTCATCGAAATAGGTTCAGTCAGCAGTTTTAGAGTTGCTTACCCAGATAGAAGGTGCATTGGTATAGTTGCTGGCTTACTTATAATATTACGAAGACATAAAATTAAGATGTTTCTTTTTTATTAAAAAGACAGGCTAGCGTAAAGCTCGATGACATAGTCTAATAACTTTTCAAAATAAAGATTTTGTTTTAATGCTCATGAAGCCAGTAACTGCCTCAGGTATAACTTCATTTATATAATAATAATATCGCATACACACTCAGAGCACCTAACAAGGCAGATTTGTATATATCGTGACCTGAAACAAAATCAGCATAATAATATTAGCCCCGCTGAGAACCGAACCTAGTGCACGGCGTCACGGAAACAGTCCTTACCTTATACTTATGGACCAATAAAATTATGCTTAGATTTTAGCTTTTTTTGACGATGAACACACGACTACGATTTTAGAGCATACTACGATCTACTACGAGGTCACGTAGCTGCTACGCCGCTATACTGAGACTACGCCGCTTCAGTGTAACTACGCCACCGTAGTTGCTACGATCGGTGTTCAACTTAGTCGGTGTGTGTGGATTGTGGATAGACTATAAGAAATCACTAAGCGATTAGGCCACTCATTTTCTTCTTTCTCTTCTATTCGAAATTGTACTTTATTTTGTAATTTTATTTACTTGTTGTTCATTGGCAATTCATCATTTATATTATGGTTTTCTTATTGATAAGTTGTGTGTTACAGTAAATAACCGTTTTCGAACTGTTATTCATTCATATTTTCCATGTGATTTCAAGAAATATATTTTTAACAAATTCACCTGTAACTCCAGGCCGAAGAACGTCGCCAAGCAGGTCCTTGATCAGAAAGGATTTATGGCTATCCTGCAATCTGGAGTCCATTTTTTTATTTAACTTTTTCAACAGTTTACGAACAAAAACACTGGCCACTATAGAAGCAAAAATTTCTTTTGAATTTAGAAGGAGATGTCAACAATAAAAATTATGGGTTATTTTTTCAGTCTGTGCCCCGACGGCCGATGCACTTTCCCGCGCATCCGCGAGTGTCCGCCATCATCCCACAAATAGCCGTTCACCCGTGATAATTCTTTTCCATTAGCAACGCCCCTAAATCTCAGTACATACATTTTCTTGCGGTTTTGGCCCAAATCACCGCTTAAACGGGGTTTAGGCTGCGTTTAGCATGCGCGCAGGCCGAGGGGCGTGGTTTGGGACTCCACCCCCTTTTAACCAGCCAATGGGAAGAGGGCAAAGTTCATAGCTGGATGATTTCTGAAGTACGCATTCAGAGGTCTCCTAGTTATCGAGTTCTTTCTTTTAAAAATACCGTTTTGAATGTAAATCGAAAAGTTAAGCGCGGTTAAGGGGCTGCTCGGGGCGCTCCAATTAAATTGATAGTAGTTACATGACACGCCGAGTGGAAGCGATGGGTACCGGAGGCTGAAGATTGCTGATACCCTCTTTGATATTTTGTTTAAGAAGGTTAGCGAGTATTTACTTATAAGGAATGAATGTTGATCTTATTGGAGAGAGATAATGATACGACCCGTCGATGTATAATTTATAAGCAGCTAAGTATATTCTCCATTTTACTACTTACTTAAGACTCCGTACTTTGAAGCTTCTTACCTAATTAGGTATGAGGGTCCCCCACCCTCGCAGCTGTGACATGCGCGCGTCGAAATGCGAAATGTCGCGGCAGTTTTAAATTTTATTACTTTTCATACAAGCCGAAGTTAAATCGAGATGTTTATACCTACCGCACAATTTTTCTTTCCGATTTTCGTTTCAGCTAACAAGAATTTGCGTTTAGGTAAGGTATTTGTAATAACGAGTTTTTTTTAAACCATCTGAGAAATATAAAACAGATTTCTTAATTCTGAAAAATATAGATGTAGGATTTAGTTTAGCTGGCCCCTTGTCACGTTGGTAATGAAGCATAAACTCGGCTAAACGTGGGTCCGGCTCTTGAGCTGGTACCTCTGCCTAACCCTTCGGGGAATAAAAAAAGGCGTGAGATTTATGTATGTATGTGATTTAGTTTAGACAAGTTATTAAAAAGTAACAAGATGTAATGAATTTCACTCTGTAGAAATAAATATCAAAGTAAACCCTTTTTGTAGTGTTTTCTCAATATAAATAAAACACCACTGGTTGTTTTAATTTTAAACAAATAACGATATAGTTTGAGTTGATAACTTTTTTTATTTGGAACTAAAATCACACCCTAAGGCCTCCTTTACGAAGACGCGGCGTGTTGTGCGGGATGTCGTGTGGGCTCCGACGCGGGCGCCCCACCACGGGCGCCGCCGCGGGAGCCGACGCGTTTCCTTATACGATATCGAACATAGGCCTATGCGCGTCTCTTTAAACGGTCTCATACTATTGCTATACATTTGATTTGGGCGCAGCACGCCCCGCACGACGCCTCGCGCAACGCCCTGCGTGCGGCCTGCAAATGCGGCCTAAGGGTGGATAAAATATGGATGCCTTTTTTATTCACTCCCAGATTGTATTGCCATATTGTAATTTACATGAGAACTGCTCGCATAAGTATATATATTTTTTATATAAAAGTAAATTGTGCCTTTCCTCCAACCTTTTTGTAACCAAACTAATTTTTGATACTGTTACTTTTTAATTTATAGAAGAAGATTTTAAAATTGACATTGTTACCTTTCAAAAAGACTTTTGTAAACTAGGCAGTACATCTCAGCCGCTGTACACATTAACATGCATTCATTTTCTTGTAAATAGTGTACCTGACCATGTGTAAATATATCATCCCTTCTTCAACCTCTGGAGTTATTTCTACTGCAGGCGGGCGGACATAGGAGTTCTCTAAATTGGCGACCTACGACGATTGGATTACAAAAACCGCAAAATTTTCAACACTCGCCCCACCAGTTCCATTGTAAGTGGCGACTACCTGCCTTCTTCTGGAGGACTCTGGGGGACTTCTGGAGAAGCGCCTCGCCGACTAATATAATAATAATCATCATCATCATCTCGGCTGCCCAAATTCAAAACCTAGTAACGGTGTTTTTGCAAAAAAAAACCGTTTTTGTCATTTTTCGACTTACTAGGCGGTATAGATTTGATATGAACCTTAAAACACCCACTTTCTTACGTAATTTTAAAAATAAAATTTAGCAAGTCTACCCAATTTGGAAAAGTTATTGAAATTTCCATGAAGTACATATTCTTAACATAGCGCATGTCGGATTACAAATAAAAAAACCTAGCAACTCAACCGACTTACTAGGTTATGAATTTGAAAGCTGACTTACTATGTTTTGAATTTGGCGCCGATTATAAAATCAATCAAATTTTGAAGGAATTTAGTAAGTTACAAAAACAGTATACAAATTTGGCTGAATTAACCACGAGTCGTAACCAAATCGTAAACAAAACTTAATTCTGCCACAAATAAATCATTTGTATAACTTTTAAATGGATGCACTTCAAAAAATAACATTTTTCATTCGAAACGTACAACTAAAAATATAAAATGCTTTAAAAAGTAGAGAATTAACTCAGAGATTGTATTTCAAAATTTTTTTCATTGTCATATTTGGGTAAATTAAAAAAAAAAATAGTGGGATCGATTTAAGTGTGACTATAGTCAACAATATAGTCAAACTTTTGGTCGAACACCGAAATCGCTATTGCGTCTGGTTTCTTCGGGGCAACGAATTAAAGTGGTCGACCCGTTTTTTGGCTCTCCTGAACATTTTTGTTAAAACGAGTTACTAGGTTTTGATTTTAAGCAGCCGATCTCACACGATAGCGTCCACTGCTGGACATAGGCCGCAACCTTTACCAGGTCGTCTGACCACCTTCAGGGGTGTGAGACCAGCGTTTGGAGGGTGATTTGAGGTGAAGGTGAACCTTGAAGTGAGGGGGGGGGGGATTCCATAAAAATTAAACTGAAAAGCAAAAAATAAAATCTTTTCATCAAAAAATTAAACAGCCGAAAAAACCGAAAAGCGTTAAATAAAAAGGAAACATTTTCTATTAAGACATAAATTACTGCCTTCTTAAAGTAATTTGAGTAAGTATACCACGTAATATTGTGCTAATGTAATATTAATATTGTGTTATCGGCGCCACAGAACTAACAAAGATATGATATAACTATATAAGTACCCTATGATTTAAGTTTTATTTGTGGGAATAAAAAAGGTAAGTTTGTAATGCGACGGTTTTATAAATGTAATATCGGTATCAAAATTGGTTTCTTTCAGCTCCATACAGATCCTAATCAGATGTTATGGTTCATTGTTTTGACATCTGTTGTCAAAATTTGTTTACATTTGAATAAAAATAAAACGAAATACAAGAGCGCGAAAACAAAAATTTGACACAGAACCGGCCTCGGCCGTGGCCACAAGGGTACTGACGGGGTAGGGAGCGGCGCGGCATGGCATCGGACCGCGCGAAAACGATGTTTTTTTTAGTTTTTGCTGGTTTTTTGTCTTTTCGTTAAACTTAAAAATTCTTACTATAGTAGTATGTCTAAAATTTAAGGTCAGCAGTTTTCATTCCAAAAATCAAATAAAAACAATCAGCGGTTTAAAAATAAAATGGAAAAAACGGAACAAAAAGGGGTAACTTTGAGATTTTTTTCTATCAACTAAAATTAATTAGATCCGGTTTTCCTTTAGTATGATGACTAGATTAGATCCTTAACTGACACATATATTTTTTTCAGAATGAAGACATCAATTTTGTATGTCTCAGATTGTTTAAAAAAATTTCAAAAACACAAATTTTTGAAGCACCAAGCCTTAATAAAATACATTTGTTTGGTTATCGTAGGTAATCACTCAATCTCTTTCGTTAATTTTTCGTTGAAATACTTTTTTTTCCTTATAAGTTTTCCTCGAATATAGGTATTGGTATAAGAACTATAGTTGGTTATTCTTTCTTTAAAGGTATTCCATCCATTCGCAACATAGCTTTACTCATAGATAAACTGTTTTTCGGAGGAATAAGTACCAAGTTTTAATCAAAATCCCAAGTGCCCGAAGGATTTTCGGGATATAAAGAAGCCTAAGTCCTTTCTAAGCCTCTAGACTAAGTATATCTATACCCAATTTCATTTAAATCGGTTCAGTAGTTTTTAAAGGATATCGAGACAGACAGACAGAGTTACTTTCGCATTATAAAAGTAAGAATAGTATGGACACTGGACAGTATGGATAAGTAAGTATTTAAAGTACTATACAACAAAGACTGCACACCTGCAAACTTGCCTTGCCTAGAAAATAATGATTTACACTGGTGTCTACACGAATCGGCAAGCGCAGCGTAGGACGTCCACCGACCAGATGGACGGATGATCTGCGCAAGGCTGCGGGTCCACGCTGGATGCAGGCCACCAGCGATCGGTACAGATGGAGAGCCTTGAGGGAGGCCTATGTCGAGCAGTGGACGTCCTACGGCTGAAATGATGATGATGATGATGACTGGTGTATACAAACGGAACCGTTTATTTGTTGTGAGTTGGAAACTTTGAAATAAGTGTATACTTCCTTATCTTCTTGGAAAAAAAAAACAAATTTTGTTGATTTTTTATTTTGACTAATTATCGATGGGCTTACATACTAGAGTAATTTTTTCTATGGCTTAGATATGATATTACTAACCGTGAATTTAAACTTACCATCTCTTCAGCTCTACATACCATTTCTAGACTTTTGTGCCAACTGTACTTAAGCAAATAGTAACTAATTTGGATTTGACTAGAAGATCTGGTTTCTTATCTAACAGATTATTATGTATGTACAGTGGCGGACACGATCGGCGTAACACTTCCGGTTTTTCTGTATTGCAAAATAGCTCTTGTTCTTTGGTAATACAGTCTAACAGATTTGTCTATGGTTTCGTCAGCCCTAGACTGTATTACCAAATAACAAGAGCTATTTTGCAATACAGAAAAACCGGAAGTGTTACGCCGATCGTGTCCGCCACTGTACTTATGTCTATGACTTGGTTTCGACTGTTACATGGTTGGATGTATGTATATCTGGAATGTACTATGAAGTCATTATGAATAACAATTAGCCTTTTTTTTTTAAAAAAAAACTATACTGAGGATGAATACTTGGCTGTATGGACTGTGTTCCTTTGCCTGCCCAGAATGGGAGACTTTATAAATAAAAATCTGCCTTTGCTTGCTTGCGCTCGCGCAACGCGCAACTTTTGTTTGTGTTTATTTAATCTATTTCTATAGATTTAAATCAATAAACCTTTTACTAAATGATATTCTAAATAGAAAATGGATGAGCACTTGCTGCTAGTTTTAGATTTCGATAATGTTTGTCGGCTGTGCTTAAATTCAAATGGCGCTTTATCGGATATCTTCAAGAAAACACCAACTTCGGAAACTTATTCACTGCAAGATCAAATTTCTCGAGTTACCGGATTAGATGTAAGTAACACTTCTAACTGCAATTAATTAATTTCTCTCTTTTGCTGACCCTATTAATAGGTATGTATCTACTCTATCAGTTCGGAATCTAAAACTATTTTGGCTCTCAAAATTAGTTATTAAATTAATAGTATTTTTTCAAAGTTAGGTATTTTCATAGATCTGCAGCTATTGTAGGTATACCATAATTATTCCCAAAACTTGGATGGATCTAAGATAACTTTCTGTCTCGCCAAATTATGCTCATGATAAGTCTCCCATGTACCCGGTTCCCCACCTGGACCACTTTAGGCAACTACGCCTTTTTAACCATTTTTTCTGTAAATTTTCAGGTTTCAGAAGGTGATGGTCTTCCTCGTACAATCTGTCATAAGTGCCGCTACATAGTAGAGACAGCGTATGAACTCCGAGAGGCAGCCGAGACATCTAACAAGCTGCTGAAAGAAGTTGTTTCAGTAAATAACACTGACAACAAGTTGAAACATTACGTACACACAGGTGGTGAGTTTTTAAATGTTTTCAGCATGCAGCAAATACAAAACAATACCAAGGATAAACTATTTAATCTAGTGCAGTTTTTTTGCTGCAAAGTTAGTGGACTTAGGGTGTTAATTCTTAAAAATTAAACAGTCCATGAAGAAAAACAAAGTGTTTTTTTTTACAGAAAAACCAGTGGAAAGGGAAGAAGAATTCAATAATTTTGAGGAATTTGAAGAAAAAAATGAAGGTTTGTTGTATAATTTACAACACAAACCCACTTGATCTTAATACCTACATTCTAACCATATTCTTCATAAAGATACAGAAGGTTTTAAGTAGCAATACTGGAGGTCTACTTCTCTGGTTTGTTGTATGGTAAATACGTGACATCCAGTCTTAATTGACCTACGTCAACTAACTAAAATGCTCTTTAACTTTTTATGAATAACAGGGTAAGATTGTAGATGACAACATTGGGTAGCTTAAAATTAAGTCAAACATAATATAAGTTAATTGTACCCACAGAGAGCATCTTCCTTGTTCTGTGTCTGTAACCACTTACTTCTAACATATCTGTAAATTCCAGAAATGCAAAAACAAAAGAAGGTTACCGCAAAGAATCTCACATGTCAAATATGCCTGCAAGCATTTCAAACAGAGCAAAAAGTGCGTCTCCACACCCTCAAGCATTACACAGACTCTACGCTCACTCCGTACTTGGATCTTGTGAGACCGTACTGGTGTGAGAAATGCGGTGAAAAAGGCTTGAGCAGGGTGCAGCTGGTGCGGCACCACCGTGAACATCTTGGTGTGAATCCTTATTGCTGTAAGGAGGATGGATGTGGATTTGTTGGCAAAGATTTGGTAAGTTTATGTTGGGGCTTTTGTATATAAACAAAAATTCCAAACCTTTTTTTTTACCTTAATATTTCAAGTGTTTCTGCTATTCCATTAAGAGTAATTAAAATAAACTAAATTAATTTAATTGCTTATAGTGTGTATGTGTGAATTTCCATAGTGTTGTCACTTTTTAATTTCTAGATTTTTGTGTTTGTGGGGTTTGACCATTCTGGAGGTATAAAGTATACCTATTCGTTTTTTCCGTTTTTTCTAACGCCATGTAGTGGTGAAATTCAAGACTAAATTATACAAGTCAAGGTTAAACCATTCTCCCGTTATGTGCTGCTTTGATTTTGTGCGTTTCACTGCTCCGTGGCTCAGTTGGCAGTGATGTGGACTGAGTAAACGTGAGCACCCGGGTTCGATTCCTGGGCGGGGCGTATATTGATATGATGAATATCGATGTTTGTTTCCGGTCTGGGTGTGATGTTCGTCTCTGTGTGTTTCGGGCGCCCTAGATACAGGTTCTTCCTAGTTAGGGGCTCTGAGTGTGATGTGTTATTATGTGTAACCAGAAGAAAAAACCTATTTCTTCTGTTATTACCAGAAAGCCCTCCGCCACCACGCATCAGTCCACAGCGCGCGAGATTTCATATGCTCAGAATGCGGCGCTGCGTTCAAACGTAGCTGCGCCCTCGCAGTGCACGAGGCGAGGCTGCACCGCGGGGCGGAGGCCTCGTGCGCGCGCTGCGGCGTCCACTGCAGGAACGAGGTCGCTCTTAGAGCACATCTTAGAACTCATGAGTTGACTAGGAGGTTGGTTTTTTTTTTTCAGGTTTCGTAAAACCCGTAGGAAGAAAAACGGACGCCGATTTTCGATGATTCCCGGGGTCCTTCCCAAAAAATATTATTATTATATCTAGTGGAGAGTCTGCCTACTGGTAGTCTTTCCGTGCGCGGTCTCCACTCAATCATTTCCCAAAATCCGTTCTGTCCTGAGATTAGGGTTCGGTTACCGGTGGGCGGATCGAACATCGAACGGTGAATATTGAATTTTGGTGTCTTGGTATAGTTTATTGTGTAATGTTTCAAGCATTATAGGCCAGTATAAGAAAGTTTAATTACTACGTATGATATGGATAGACATCCTCCTCCCCCGGTTTCAATGACGCCACCCGCGCTCGGCTACCTCTCAGTACAAGCAGCACGTCTCATCTCACTCACACAAGCATGATACGCGTGCACATACACGAGCTTAGACTGTTTATTAGCGAAGCAACGCGCTTGCTCGCTACTGTCGTGTAAAAATAGAAACATAGATAGTTTTGAAATGTTTGTTAGTTCCTTCCCTGGTTTAAAAATTAAGAAAGTACCTACTAGAAAATTACGAAAAAGACGGAACAAAAACAAAAAATCTCATATTATTATTATTCTAACTAGAGGCTGCCCCGCGGTATTTCCCGCGCAGATTTCTCATAAACACAAAAATCCCGTTTTTTCCCGTTCCCGTGGGAATTTCGGGAAATCCTTTCTTAGTGCTCACCTACACTCCCTAAGGAACCTACATGCAAAATTTCAGCTTTGTACGCCCAGTAGTTTCGGCTCTGCGTTGTCTGTCAGTCAGTCAGTCAGTAACGGAAGAAATTTATATATATTGATTTAATGGACTTGACTTCTCTTTTGTGGAGTATTTTACCAATGTCAAGTACACAAATTAGCTTAAAAGCTAATAGGCTTAAAGCTATAAGTTTATTGGATTATTGTTTTAAAGCCCGCTGACAAAACACGTGGTTTCGGAACCAACGTTAAAACAACAATCCAAAAAATCCCATACAAACTGTTCCATTGTAAACTTTGCGCGTTAGACATAACTGTCAGTCGTTTCAATCAGTTTAAGACAGGAAAAACGTCGCTCGAGTCGATCGAACAATTTTTCATAATTTCTAGGTTCCACTGTTCGCACTTGGGCTGCAGTCGTTCATACTTGTCGCGCGGGCACCTGGCGGCGCACGCGGCCGCGCACGGCGCGCGCCGCCACGCCTGCGACCAGTGCAGCGCCGCCTACACCTCCGCCTCGCTACTTAATAGGTACCTCCACTGCTGGCCATAGCTCTTTCTTATAGGTAGCTACAATTACTGGACCCATGAATCGCCATGCCGAACGATTTTGCGCGACTTCTGCTTCTGCCTTAAAAGGTAACCTCACATCATCTTAGCTGCAAGACATCCACTGCTGGACCTTGTCGTCTTCCTCAAAGGTTACAGCAACTAAGTTTTGAGCGACCTTTATCCAGTGTATTCCCGCATCCTTCACCAGACAAAATGGCTTGTAACTTGAACAAGCGAGAGTGGTAATGGCACCCGGAACAGAATAGCTTTAGACCCTGCGACCGGTGCAGCGCCGCCGACACTTCCGCCTCGCTGCTTAATACGTACGTCTGCTGCTGGTGCGTCTTCCTGATCGGTAGCTACGATGACGTCTTAACGCGATACTAGCGCCACTTTCGATAAAATTAAAATTAATCTTCTAAAGTATGGCCACAAAACAAAAATATCCTTCAATGATGCCCTAGATAATCTAGCTTAAAATGTTTAGGCTCTGTTCTGTTCTCAAATCAAAAAAAACTTTATTCAATATAGGATACAAGATATCACTTATTGAAATCAATAAGACTCCATCTAATCTAATCGCTATTGATACCTTATTTGGTAAAGTATCCTATACTGTGAGAGGCGAGGTAGTTCAGGGTGCCCACAAATTGGCTTAGGCAAACAAATGTTTGCCTTGCCTTACGACAATGGTCGCCTGGAGAGGCCCCCAAACGAGCCCTCCTCTGTCAAATGATTCTACTCCCTTTCGCTATGATTTTACAGCGTAGAGAAGAAAGGGGTAACAAACCCTACTTTACAATTTATCTCTGTCTTTTCTTTGTTCTCTGCTTTGTGCTTTTGACCAGTTTGTGGGTGAGCTGCGGCGGGCCTACGGAGCCCTACGCGTTCAATACAACAATGCTCTGAGGGCGTTGTTGTGGAAGCCAAGACTCTACAGTGCGTCGTTGATGTTTGCTGAAGCAAGGATTGACGACTTTTACTCAATCATGCGTAAGCGCATTGCCTCAACAATGTGTCGTCTGCGCAGCTCCCCTAACACCCTCCTCAGAGTATTGTCGTCTTAACTTGAGAGTCCCTTTATGAGGCATTGGATGGGTGTGCACACCCAGTACAGAAAATAATGTAATTTGTACATAATGTAAATATTTTGCTTTAGTTTTTATTATTTTGTGTTTTTTAACTAACGTTTTTTTAAGACCTACTAACATTATTAAAACAAACAAACATAATCTCACGCCTTTTATTCCCGGAAGGGTTAGGCAGAGGTACCGGCTCAAGAGCCGGACCCACGTTATTATAGATGTAATATCTGAATAAAAAACTATTATTTTTATTTTTATTATTATTTGTCCAAGTATGGTACTTACTCGAACAGACACAAGAAGCAGCACGGCCGTGGGCGCGCGTGGCAGTGTTCGTGCGGGGCGCGCTTCTCGCAGTACGGGCCGTACTACGAGCACCGGCGACAGCACGCGGCGCGCCCTCACCGCTGCCACTGCTGCGGCTACAGGTCTGTCTCACTCTATTTATTTCGACAGCTCCGTAGCGCAGTTGGCAGTGATGTGGCCTCAGACGCGGGTGCACTGGGTTCGATTCCCGGTCTAAGGGTTCGTCTCTGTTTATGTTTCGCGCATCCCATTACGCAGGTTCTTCCTAGTTAGGGGTGGCTCTGAGTGTGATGTGTTATTTATTATTTGGTTTTTATTAAGCTAAGTTATTTTAAGTGTTTGAACGAACATTCAAAGTATCGACGGTTAATTTTAAGAAAAATATTTGAAAATCAAAGTGTATTGACCTCTCCGGTCATTGCCCGGTTGTTGACCCCGTGGGAGATTTTATGACCATAAAATACTCCATTGAAATGGATTCAAGACAACATTAAATGATGATGATGATTAATCCTTTAACTCCTCGGGGAGCATAGGGCCTCAACAGTCTTCCTCCAGACTTCTCTGTTCTGCGCTCTTTCTTTGGCGTCGGTCCAGGTCAATTATCCCTATTAAATAAAAATTTAATTCATGTTTTTCCCTTGGTTACCCACCACGCCTAAAAAGCTGGACCTTTTTTTATTTTTTATTACTGTAAACTTGCCGCTTTTTTTTTTGTTTTAGTCATAAGACAGGTCAACCGTCTGTCGGGTCAACTAGTTCGCTCGGAACAGTTTTCGTTTGAGACTAGAGTAGTTTGTATAAATTACAGTTATAAAAGTGAAGAGCAGCTGAAGAAGCACCTGGAGCGCTGCGAGCCCGCCGTCAAACTGAGGACCGGAGCCGGAAACGAAACTTTGCATGTGAGAGCAATATTATTTTGTTATTATTATTAACTTTGTGTTCTTGAGTTTTATTTTTTAAGATCAATTATAGTGCATTTGCATAAATAACTTTATATGTACCTAGTTATATTTATTTGATTGAGCTAAATGTAAAAAGTTTGTGTCCTAGACGATTTCTAGCTGCTTATCTAATAAAAAGTACTAATATGCCATCTAAATGTTGGTGAAATTACAGAATTTGTCTGTTTAAAACAGAGGATGCCATTTTTTTTTTATACCTTACTAGAGGCTGCCCCGCGGTATTTCCCGCTCAGATGTCTCATAAACGCAAAAATCCCGTTTTTTCCCGTTCCCGTGGGAATTTTGGGAAATCCTTTCTTAGTGCTCACCTACACTCCCTAAGTAACCTGCATGCCAAATTTCTGCTTTAAACGCCCAGTAGTTTCGGCTCTGCGTTGTCTGTCAGTCAGTCAGTCAGTCAGTCAGTAACGGAAGAGTTTTATATATATTGATTCCCAAAACTTAGATAGATATATAGATAATATTTATGCACCTATGTTTATTTTTATAGGACTCGGGGCAGCAGAATGCGTCGACCGATGGAAAAGATTCGCACCTAGATAACCAAGAACAGAATGGTATGCTCTCAATTAATACATCACTTGAGGGCCCCTAACTAGGTAAAACCTGTTTTAGGGTGCCCAAACACTCATAAATACTATTCAACTAACTTTCTAATATTTTTGTTATTTTCTATTTCAGATCTCCATGATTTATCATCGGAAGGATTACTTTTTATTCAAGTTGGACCTTAAAAATTTACAAAATACCTAATTATTTTACTTATAATTTTAAAATTTTATTATTTCCTTGCATGTTTTAGTTGATGGATCTCAATTTTATGTTACTTATAATTTAAAATTTGAATGCCTTATTAAAAAATTAAGCAAAAATAAAAATATTAATATTTTATCACAAAAAATCAAATTTTATTAATTAACATTTAACACATTCAGTGAAACTTATACAATTAATTAATTCTTAAATTTTCGACGGCAATCGCACAAAACAATTACTTTTTGTTATTCATTTCGTAAAATGCTTGCCCTAACAAATTTTCCTAGTTCTTACAGTGGCGATCTAGGACGGCGAAATAGATTCCTCTATGGTCTTGTGCGCCCTAGACTGTATTACCAAAGAACAAGAGTTATTTTGCAATACAGAAAAACCGAAAGTGTTACGCCGTACTAGACCGCCACTGTACAACGCATATCTGGCAAGGCGCGCCGAATTTCCCTAAAATGTAATAATTTAATCAGTACCCCAACTTCTTTCGCCAAAGATTGGATACTAAATGGTAGTTTAGAACATTTTCGCTTAAAAACTTAGTGCCATTTTATTTTGTAGTGTCGTGTAGATCCGCAAGTATGCCCACCTTCTTAATGCTTCCCGTATTCACTATAACCTCATTGCCCCACGCTAAACACGTGAAATAAATTAATTCACCTTTTATAACACAAAATAATCCACACACGAGAAGGAAGTGTTGCTATATAAAAAATTTTACAACCACAAACGGGTGCGTTCAGTTACCACATATTTTAAAAACAGATTTAAAATAATCGCCGCCGCGCCTTGCCAGACGATGTTGTTAGTTATAAATCAGTACAATTTTTAAAACAGTTTTGAAGGTAGTGTAATGCTCAAGGGTTTTGATATGGTCCTAAATAAAACTTCAATGGGTAATTCTCGGAAAGTGGCACTCTTTTTCACTCTTCAAGCGACTTGTATGAATCCGGGTCGGATTCTTTTGAGGAGAGGGGATAATGTAATGGCTGGTATCTGATTTGATCACAATTGGGCAATAATAGCACTCAGTTGCTGGCTGGCGAGATTTGTTGTCGTAGTCACAAAAAAAAAATGAAATGAAGATTCTCGAAACGTCGATGTCACAACGGTCATTTTATTTTGAAAAGGAAAGTTGTTATTCTGCAATTTAAAATGAAAGTTTCTTCATAATAAGTTAATATTTTCAGCTGGGAAATATTTATGAACTATGGGCAACAACTTTGCCATTGGCCTTTTGGTCGGATCGTCAAGTATGTATCATTGCACCTTAGACATGGCTAGTTTAAGGCTAGAGGAGCCAGAGTCAACACCTCGACATATCAAGAAAGGGCTTTTTTGGTCATCGACTTAAGTGCCTGAAGAAATTAAGAGAAAACTGATCCCGATTAAGGATTGGGGAATAAAATTTACTGCTAGTGGTGGTTTAAGCATGAATGCCTTTTTGGAGAGAATTGAAGAAATAAAGGAAGCGCGTAACGCCTGTGATGAGGATCTGTTCAGATATGCCATAGACCTCTTCGAAGTTGACGCTCTAATTTGGTTCCGGGCAAATCGTGACAGTGCACACAGTTGGGATGATTTAGTCAAACTGCTTCTTTTGAATTTTCAAAGCCTATTTTATCAGGATGACCTCTTAGACGAAATAAAGAAACGCACTCAGGCAAAGAATGAAAGCGTAGTAATTTACATCGCCGTAATGCAAAACATATTCAACAGATTGCCCTCAAAGTTGATGGAACATCAAAAGCTGCATATCCTTTCAAAAAACATTCAGCCCTATTATCAAAAGGCCATATGCCGTGAGAACTTTTCTTCTGTGTCGGAACTGGTAAAAGTATTACGCATCATTGAACAGTCAAAAATTAATTGCGAACTTTTTAAAGAACCTATATTCAAGGTATGAACAAGTTGGAGCCTGACTAAGCCTTTAATGGAAATGTAAATAGACAAGACACGAGCCATGTCAATAACTTCAACACTACACCGGTTCAGATTAATGCCATCGCCACATCCTCAAAATGTTGGAACTGCAGAGCTACTGGACATCTTTTTCGAGAGCGTAATCTTTCTAAACAAAGACTCTTTTGCTATAAATGTGGCCGCTTTGGTGAAACACAAGGCGAAGACAAGGTAACTTCTTTCACATTGGTGAGGAATCAGGTAATGAGAGAGCTTGGGATATCTGATCATGCATTACATGACGAAGAAAACATCATGGAATCAATGTTTTGCAACAAAGCTTTTAATGAAGGAAAGGAAAAGTGGTTGAAGAGTTTCACAGACAAGAAAAACCTCCCTCCTCCTAAAAATATAGACAAAGGAGAAGAAAACATGGGTGGGAATCTAAAGCCCTTTGATTTGGCCAAACTAGAAGAAGACCTGATCGACCCCATCTCAATAGAAGGTGATTACATCCAATGGAAAGGGAAAATACTACCGGAGAACTGGGTTCTAAACAAGAAATGGGAGCAAGAAACCGACCAGGCACTTGTCCAGAGATTCCTTCTTTTGATACATGCCTCTCTTTCTCAGGGATATGAAGTTGTCCACTTAACAGAGAAAAATGAAAACCTTGAATCCATGTTGAAAGGATTGATAAATCAAGTGGAAACAGGTGAACCCATTAACAACTTTATGTTCGCAAACAAAAATGATGTAAAATCGAGGGACTTATCTGACTGCCTGGGAGTGGGAATGAAAGGGAAAACCTTTACGAATGAAGCAAAAGCAGACATGAGGCAGGCTGAAACAAGACCCATGGAAAAGAGGAGATATCATCCATTTTTTGGAGTAATGAAAAAGATGATTGATGATTCCCCCATTCAAGAAAGACCTTTCCCTGGTCTAGATGAGGAAGAAGCAATTCCTTTACATGGGATAGCAAAAATAACAAGCAAGTTGACAAACAAGCTATTAGGAGTTTTAGAAAGACCAATGCTGCGATAATGGCATCCAAAACCGTGAACCTTCACTCAAGACTTGGGAGGCTCGTATTTGAATGATAACAAGAACACGAAGCTACACGAACATATAGCAGTTCTGCCTATTTACGCTACCGTTCGAGGACAGGCAACATATAGGTTTCTATCAGGCATTATGTTTAGAGGACCCCAACACGCAAGAGGACCAACAGACAAAATCAATGTAGTTACGATAGAATTATTATCGGATGAAATGATTCAAACAAAATGTTGGGGATTTTTGTCAAATTCCCTAGTTGTCAAAGGCAAAAACAGTTTCATTTTGAGAAAAAATGCTGTCAATAAGCATGATAGCTCCTATCTGGCTTCCAATCTTAACTCATTGTTCGTGACTTCAAATGGCTTAGGAGAGATAATCTTCAACAGCGCATTGAGTGAGAAACAAGTAGAAAGTCAGGGGATGAAATTAATAGAAGAGCATCCGCGTTGGTTCAACATGAGAATAGCAAAAAGCTTGCTAATGTCTTGGGTCGGCAACAGCAGGGATAAGGGCCTTTTCTCTTTATTGAGGAAGCTTTACATGACCCTGATGGCGGAAGAAAGAAAGTCTCCAGTTTTGAACTATAACCAGGGAGGCTTCGCGGACAAGATAAATGAGTGTGTGGTTGACAATCCACTGGGAATTAGTTTAGTTTTTAGATCCTCATGTTAAGGATAGCCTGTTTTTGCGTTTTAATTTATTTCCTTGTGTTTCCCAACTGAATTCCTTTTAGGAGACAAACGGGAATTGTAATATTTTTGTAAATATTTGTTGTGTCAGTTCAGGCGGAAAGAATGCCAGGGGGGACTACCACCACCTGTCCCCCCGTGAAGAGGCTACACAGCCAATGCTGGGGGGGGGTCGCGGAGAATTCCTAAGTTCTGGCTTTCCCGCGACCCTCCTGCTATCAGCCGAGAAGGAGGCCGGCGGGGTTTTAGTGGGTGCGAACCCCACATAACCCGGCGGCTCCCCCCGGGGCTGCAGGGTACTCGTTAGGAGTTTCCCCGCCTTAAAAAAAAAAAAGGCGGAAAGAATGCCGAATCCTTTATTAGTTTTTCCGTTTATTTAAGAAATACGTCATGTATTTATAGAAGAAAATATAAGGTGTGGAGTTCAGACCAATTACCTATTGAAGTTTTCTTTAGGACCAGATTAAAACCCTTGAGCATTACATTGGCGCCCAAGGTAATGTAATGGATACCAGCCATAACATTATCCCCTCTCCTCAAAAGAATCCGACCCGGATTCATACAAGTCGCTTGAGATCAGAAGAGTGCCACTTTCCGAGATCCTTACCTCTTAGACTTTTAAGAACATAAACATCAGCAGAGAGTTTCTCTACAATAACTGCTTTCTCATATTTTGGTGCAAGTTTGGCCATAAAGTCCCGACTAGCATTAAAAAGTACTTTACATTTTATCCATACAAATTCTCCTACTTTATAATACTTAAATTATACCTAGTTTTTTTTTTTCGTAAGCCATTCTGAAACGATCACTAACATCATTGTAAATTTCTTGTCTTGCTTTTAAAGATGTTTCATAAGAAGGTAGATCAAACTTTAGGGGATAGTTAAGACCTAGAACCGACGTTTCGCGACCAAAAAATAAATAAGAGGGAGTTTTTCCTGATACTTCATGAATAGCGGTTCTTATAGCGTGTCCAATGTGTGGAATATGTCTGTCCCACTCTTTATGTACCTATGACTCTGTTAACCCTTTCAGTCGGATTTGACTGGGGATGATAATTATGGTGTATACCATATTTCAACTCCATAATGAGGGGTTTTCAAAGTGACAGAAAAGAAAAAAAAAAGTTTCATAATACGCCGGTAGATGGCGGTGTCCACAGCAATATCAGAGAGATGGGAGATCAAATATTGACTGAATCTTTAGATTAGATCATTTTCTGCTCAGTGTATATCTTAATTTCACCTACTTCGTCACTGCCTCGGTTAAATTTTAATTTTTATGTTTGATTTTGAGCTATTCGATCTTTCATTTCAGCTTGACCTATTGCTCCTGGCAGAACGCCATCTGGTAGCAGCTTATTAAAACTTGTTTTTTTTTTCTGAGCTGTCAAATTGAAAACCTCTCATTGTGCATTAGTTCCTTGAATTGGCTTGAAACAAATTGCTTCCCGTTATCGCACAACAACACCCGTGGAGTCCCAAACAACAAGAAGACCAGTTCTTCTATAATTTTTGTGATTTGCATAGTTTTACCGTTTCTTAATAGAAATAACAGTGTGAATTTACTGAACCAGCACGATATCACTAACAACATTGCGTTCCCTTGCTTGGATCTTGGAAACGGTCCCATAAGATCTGTCGAAATAATTTGAAAAGGACGAGAAACATCTTTATGGCGCCCCATCATGCCCGAGGGAGGTAGCTGTGACACTTTATGTCTTGCACAAGTTTCGCATTTCCTTATGTAATTTTTCACATCATTAATAAGATTTGGCCAAAAATAGTGTTGTCGAGCTTTATTAATAGTTTTTTTTGCAACCGAAATGTCCAGATAGTGGATTGTCATGACTTTTATTACTTGAAGACCTAGTTTTTCTGCCACTACTAATTTCCAGCTATCATTATCATCTGGGAATTGCTTAAGTTTGATGTATTTCCTTGATTAATGGTCTAATCGTCACTAGCTCTTTAAAGCGGTGTAAACTGGATCATGCTTTTTATGTCTTTCAGCATCACTTCTAGGAAACCCCTTTGCGCAGCTGGTTGGTTCTGTGGACAAACAATGTCTTGTACTATAACATATAGCACTACCCTATCTCCTTACGAAACTAACTTTTATCTAAGCGACTAATTATTGTCTTATTTCATTGGCGGAGTTTCGTTCACGAATTTAAAGTGACCCTGTATTAGGTTGGGTGAGTTTCGTTTACTAATTTAAAGTGACCGTGTATTAAGGTGGGTTGAGCTTCGTCATTATTTTGCTTGCCAAAGATTTCAGAAAATTGTCAATCGGGTCGCTCAATACCGGTCGTTGTAGCGTTCTGTGGGGGAGGTCTATTTCCAGCAGTGGACGTCTTTCGGCTCAATAATAATACCGACTTCAGAAAAGAGGGAGTTCTCAGTTTTATGTATGTGTCAATGAATCACTTGACAGAGGAGTGCTCGTTTGGGGGCCTCTCCAGGCGACTATTGTCGTAAGGCAAGCCAAACATTTGTTTGCCTGAGCCAATTGGTGGGCACCCTGAACTACCTCGCCTCTCACAGTATAGGATACTTTACCAAATAAGGTATCAATAGCGATTAGATTAGATGTAGTCTAATTGACTTTCAATAAGTGATATCTTGTATCCAATATTGAATAAAGATTTTTTGATTTTGATTTTGAATTAAAGGCGGGTCTCTTTTTAATAAGAAATTATTTCTATGAAGTGTCCGAGCTGCGCTACCGGCTTACCTTAGCAGTATCGAGTAGTTCCTCAGCAAATCTGTCATTGAAGAAGGAAGCGGCACCCTTTTTCAGCTCCGACAGCTGGTTGCCGTGCGCGCCGCGCAGCGCCGTCGACGGCGTCAGATCTGTTACAGAGATTATACATAAACCAATTAATTGAAACTAAATGAAAAAAACGCTTTATTATTATTAAAAACAATTCAAACAGAATAAAACATCAAAATATACAAGTTCAGTATTTTTTTTATTTGAGAGAAACAAGGCAATGAGCGGCCTTAACACTTAAAGCGATTTCTTCCAGGCAATTAAATAGAGAGATGTAAAAGAAGCGTTCTACGTACAGTGGCGGACACGGTCGGCGTAACACTTCCGGTTTTTCTGTATATCAAAAAAAGCTCTTGTTCTTTGGTAATACAGTCTAGGGCTGACGAAACCATAGACAAATCTGTTACGGCCTCCTAGTCCGTGACTGTACAGTACGGGCACTCCCTGCCTCCCTCAGCAAGTGCAATCCCGCGCTCGGTCACCTCTCAGTTACCGCTCAGTACAAGCAGCACGTCTCATCTCACTCACACAAGCATGTTACGCGTGCACGTACACAGGCTTAGACTGTGTGCGAAAACAACGCGTTTGTTCCATGCATTTGATCGCTAGTGCCCTGCAGCATAGAAACTTACCAGCAGTATCCGCGGCAGAAGCCCTCAGCAGAGCATGCAGCGTGGCCCATGTGAGATGCAGCGCTAGTTCTGCGGCGGTGCGGCAATGTGAAGCTTGTTGTCTACGCAATAAGGCTCGTGATTGCAGTTGGCTTGCGGCCGCTAGGCGGATCTCGGATGGGGACGAGTCCGGACTGTCCGGAGGGAGGAGCTTCTTCATGTCTGTTAGTTGTGGACATTGGTTTGATGAGTGAGATACTGACATAGGCAAAGAATAGCAAAAGTTAGTAACATTATTTAAAACCGCGCAACGGAAGATGCAGAGATACGAAACCACCAAGAAACTTTTATATTCGTGTAAGAACATTTTCTCTGGTCCTTCGAGCCGGATTCTAGCCTTTTTCTAGTTTTTTTTAAAGCTTGAGCTGACGTGAATTGGTTTGATTTATGAAAGATAGGTAGATAGATTAAAAGATACTTATTTTGCCATCAATCACCTGAACATGATTAAAATTTTCTTATGATTTACTTTACTAAATAAATAACTCAAACTCAACTCACCTTCAATAGTCATACTGCCGATATTATTCAAATGGTGCATCGTAGTAGCTAGCAGCTTATCTTGTTCGTGGCAACGTCGCACAGCGTTGCCTAGCAACGTGAACAACGCTCCCGCGGGAGGGGCGTCTCCTACCCCGGCGCCAGACAGGGAGGGAGCGAACAATGCCCGCGGGGGGGAAACAGATAGAATGTTGCGCGCGTATGTTAGTATGTTGCACACTATCTGTAAAACAAATTTTGATTTTTTAATTAGGTTACATAATCGAAAGACCTAAGTTAAACCTAGATAATAACAGTACTCCAAAATTAATAATGCGCATGCACAATTGCACATCTTTGCTAATTGTCGTTTTCACAGAAACAGGAATCAAAAACGATAATTCTACTAAATTACGCATGAACTTCACTTAACCTTAGATACAATATTATCGTCTTTCGACGCTCGGGAATACGACCGTAGTCGAACTGAGACGAAGATTTATATGCGCGTTATCACTTTTGGAGTACTATACGACGTACAGTCGCGGACTAGGACGGCGTAACACTTCCAGTTTTTCTGTATTGTAAAATAGCACTTGTTCTATGGTTTTACAGTCTAGGGCGTAGGTATTGACAAAATTGTTACGCCGTCATAGACCGCCACTGTACAATAGTAGAAAGCCCTAACTAGGTAAGACAACAAGATACAGGATGTTAACAAGATACAGGATGTTACTGACGGTTCAGTTTAGAGTTTATAAATCTAAGGAAAGATTAAGATCACCAAAACGGCAAAAAAAAAAAAACCAGCACCCGTACTACGTAGTTTATGTGACCCCATATAAAGGTAGTAAGATTTCTTAAAATTCCACGAATTTTATTAGTTTTAATGTCAACCATTGTGTGCAACTTTGTAACGCTGTAAATGTCACAATATATCACGTTTCTAAGAAGCTTAAGATTTTTACGACCAGAAAAAACTGTATTCAAGCGGCATATTTAAACAGGCTTATCGATTGTGTACGTGACTTTTAGAAATCGGTTTTTATGACCGTTCTCGAAGCTTCGTTTTTCTCTCCGATGAGAAGAAAACGTCCTGGAGCCTCATTCTATTGGCTCTTACAACCACCAGCAGTACCAACTTAAGTTTACTTGTAACTTTTTTTATCCATAGTATTAATACTAAAGTGCAAGTAGTGATTCTTTCAAAGTCGGAAAAGCAACTATTACGACAGTTCATTATTATTTGTTTGTATTTCGGAGCTTCAATCAAAACGACACGGAAACAACTGATCAAGCCGGCGGAAGCCATCTTGGGAAATATCGGCGTTTTAAAGCTTTAAAGCAGTACCCTCGCTTTGGCTCGATACTTCACTAGCGCAGTCGGTAGGATTCGTTAAAGAAGATGATTAAAAAAAATTGTCGGGTCCATTATTCTTCAGTCACCGCGTTAAGGAAAAAACGCTTTGGCTAACCGTCGTTATCAATGACAGTGAAAGAAGCATTACTGCGACGTCTATCTTTCAAGAATTAAAGCGACCAATGAACCTACAAAACAAATTTTGTGAAGAAATTGTCGAGTGTGGTGATGGATAGGATTAGAATCACAAAAACTACGAGCTGAGATAGGATCGAGAGAATCCATTGGTGAATTAAATTTCCTCTCCTTAAAAAACCTATTTTATATATTTTTTCAGTGTATAATTTTAACTGTGCCGTTTTTTTTTAATTCTATCGCGTAAAAATCCTGTTAGTACTCAATACAAGTGAAAAAAATTAAAAGCAATTTAAAGATAAAAATCTATTCCGTAATAAAAAGGCAAGCGTTTAAGAGGGAACGTCAGGGTTTGACTCCAAATCAACCAAAGAGCGTTGCTAGATCTTGCACAGCCTAACTGGGCTTTACTTATAAAATTCGTTCGTTTCTCGGTCAAATATTTTCTATAATTGAAATAGAGTTTAAATTATTATAATTGTCTTTGTTCGAGCTCGAGGCTGATCACCCGTTCCGAGATAGGATAGTTTATTTTTAATGTAATTTACTTACTATTTTATATTATGTGTTAATTAATAATCAAGTCAGTAATAATTGGATTGGAATAATAATATTAATGACAAAAAATGTACAAATAATTATGTTTACTTACTCTTATAGCTATATTAATTTTACTGGTTAGTTCTTCTTTAATGATGCCTGAATGTGAAAACTTTGTGAAGGACCTGGGGCCTATTTTGATATTACTTACAAATTGTAGAATTGTAATTGTAATTTACAGGCTACAATTTACAAGTTTTTGTTTAATAAAAAAAACGAGTTACAAGTTTACAATTGTAGAAAATTTACAAATTGTAGAATTGTAGCTACAATTTTACAATTATCTGTTTGATAAAGGTTTTCTTCTTACAGGTGAAAACTTAGATATTTGTAAAGAAAACAGCTTTATTGAACGCACAATTGTAATAAAAAGTTTACATTTGTAAATTGTAGTAAAATTTCTACAGGTGGATCGTCATGTGTCAGATATTTACAATTTAGTGCATCAATCTATAAGTGATTTTTTTTGGAAAAAAAAGTATGAGTAGTAGGTAAAGCAGTAGTTATAGGTTGTTTGAAGTACTACAACTGTACTGTTTGTTTTTAGAATACTATTTGAAATACTTAATAATTACTAAGGACCAATATCTGACTTGACCAATATTTGACTGCTCCGTGGCTCAGTTGGCAGTGCTGTGGACTGAGTAAGCGTGTGCTTGTCGATTTCCGGGCGGGGCGAATATTGATATGATCAATATCGATCGATGTTTGTTTCCGGTCTGGGTGTAATGTTCGTCTCTGTGTGTGTTTCGGGCTCCCTAGATACAGGTTCTTCCTAGTTAGGGGCTCTGACTGTGATGTGTTATTATTATTTTATTATTTATTATTAATATCTAACGCACTAGGGAGCCCTTTTTTTGATAAAAAGCCTTATGACTATGACTTCTTTTTAAAGTGGCGTCACTATTCGCGTTAAAGGACTCTTAACAAGTTTATTAATTTTTATATTCGTATGAACTTGTAGCTACAATTGTCATAGAAATCTGCAGGGGTTTTCTAAACTTGAAAACTTTTATTAAACGGCACTTGTAATTGGAATAGGTAATAGTAAGATTGTAACCTGTAAAATTGTAAAATTGTGGGGTTTATTAAACAGCACTTGTATTATTAAATAGCACTTGTAATTGGTACAATTGTGAGGTTTATACCTGTAACATTTTTACAATTTGTTAGTTTTATTAAACAGCACTTGTAAAAAAACCTTACAAATATGTAGCTTTTTTTCACAATTGTGGACTTGTAAGTTATATTAAATGGGGCCCTGGTTTCGGTTCGTATTAGGGGCTTTATTCTTAGGCCTGAACCTCATTTCCTTTCTCGTAAGAAGACGGTGAAAGTTATTAGCATTACCTTGACTCGTTGAAGGAACGGTTTCTCGGAAGGAATTTTTATTATGGTATTGTGCCCTGTTGCCCGAGACCAGTTTACAAATGGAGCTCTATTTTGTACTTAAATTCCCATTTTTCTAGAGTCCCTAAATTCTTGATTAGGTTTAGGGAATCTAAAATTTCGACCTAGATTTTTGATCTTTTATAATTAGGATTTTTACGAATGTTGTTACGCATTTTATATTGTACGTGGAAGTTTGTTTTTCCAAAACGCTTCCTCCAACGTACTTGGATTTTTTAATCAAACAATACAATACAATTTAACCTTTGTGTAAATTATAAAGGAAAGTTTTCATTGCAATATAATTAAAGTGTGCCTTGGCTACTGTCTCTTGAATAAGGATCAGGGTCTTGCTGAATAGTATATTTTTCGCGATTTGTATACGCGCGCATAAATCTGTAAAAAATTCGTTTGGTTTGCAAGTTATGGATTCTAACTCCATAACTAGGCAATATTGGTTCTTTGGTTACCGAAGTTCATTTGCAACTTCGCAAAGCCGTTTTGAGCTCTGCCCACGAGTTTATAAGGTACACTTTCGCTTATAAGAGCGGCGGCGTTACCACTCTACTCATTCCCATAGAATGTAATGATTTTGAAATTCATTACGGGGTTGACCTCCAAAGTTGTCAATTAAATATTCTCATTTTTGATGATTAATTTTAAAATTCTCTGATCGCCATCGAAATTGGGTATCAGTATTATACCTCCGGGTACTACTGACATCATTTCTCTCGTTGGGATCATTTCGCTGTATGTAAGTAATATGAGTGTTCGTAACGATAAACGGCACTGAGTCAGCTTGCGAGATTTAGTCTGTGGGTTGCCACTCAGTCTGGGCAATATTATTTGTAATATGTAATGATTTTGGAATTTATTACCGGGTTGAGCCATCGAAATTGGGTATCAGTAGTATACCTCCGGGTACTACTGAAATCATTTCTTTCGTTGGGATCATTTCGCTAATCTAATGTATAAGTGTTAAGTAACATGAAGCGGCACTGATTCTACTTGTGAGATTTCATTGTTTTGTGAAATTTCGTCGTTAGTTTTGTTGTCCGTCATTTTAATTTATTTAATTTTTATTCTATTAAAATAAATTTTCATACGGTAATTATTTATATCCGTAGAAACTCTATGTCATTGAAATAATGTCGTCATTTAGACACAATTTCAATGGAATGTTCCAATTGTTTCCAACCGTTTCACAATTATTATTAAGTATTTAATTTTAATACGGAATTATTTTTTTTTCAATTCATTTTGATACACAGTGTTACAGATTAACATTATTGTAAAATAAGCTTAAAGTTCTCATAATTTATTTAGAATATGAGTTATTAATCAATTGTTCTTAGAATTTATTTTAACCAAGTTTTCCAGCTCTGTTTGACAAATTCTTCAAGTTACTACTCGTATATTCACTTTGATATTCCTAGTAAAATAAAACGCTAAGTAGATTAGGAAAATATTAAATCTTTTCATATAAGTAAAGCTAAAAACTTTTACAATGTAAAATGTTAGTTATAATTTAATTATGCTTCTTTACTTATTAATACTTTTGATATCGTTTTTATTTGACTGCTCCGTAGCTCAGTTGGCAGTGATGTGGACTGAGAAGCGAGTGCACCCGGGTTCGATTCCCGGGCGGGGAGAATATTGATATGATGAATATCGATGTTTGTGTGTTTGGTGTGATGTTCGTCTCTGTATGTGTTTCGGGCACCCTAGATACAGGTTCTTCCTAGTTAGGGGCTCTGAGTGTGATGTGTTATTATTATTATTTAATTTTTTTTTCTAACTACGACCGCAAATTCTGTTACCATGTGGCATATCTAATAATGTATTTTGTACTCTTTAATTATGTATTTTTCATTACCGTCTTCCATGTAATTCATGTTGCGCTGTTTCTTTTAATAAAATTCGTTATCAGGGATAAAGTTTTTCATTTTTTTTATGGCAATCGTTAACGTTATTGGTTTAAAAACAAAAATATCCGCTGCAGCGCTTTGTCCACCAAAAACTTCCAAGTTCAAATTCTTAGCTTGTAATAAAGCAGCGAATAATGTTCCCTAGGAGACGCAGTAAAACCCGGTATGAGCGCTAGAAGAAGCGCTTCAATTCGCTGTATCAGCTTGCACGTCACCAAACATTTCATAACCAAGCTGTTTCACTCCCTTCTATCACAGCTTTAAAGACATTTTTTCGAAAGAATTCTATAAGATTGTTATCTTTACATGTAGCTAAGACATTTATTAATCTGCTAAATCAATATATATATAAAACTCTTCCGTTTCTGACTGACTGACTGACAGACTGACAGACGACGCAGAGCCGAAACTACTGGGCGTAGCGGGCTGAAATTTTTGGTGTAGGTTCCTTAATTCCCACGGGAACGGGAAAAAACGGGAATTTTGTGTTTATGAGAAATCTGCGCGGGAAAAACCGCGGGGCAGCCTCTAGTAAGTATATAAAACTCTTCCGTTACTGACTGACTGACTGACAGACAACGCAGAGCCAAAACTACTGGGCGTAACGGGCTGAATTTTTGCATGTAAGTTCCTTAGGGAGTGTAGGTGAGCACTAAGAAAGGATTTCCCGAAATTCCCATGTGAACGGAAAAAAAAGTTATTTTTTTGTGTTTATGAGAAATCTGCGCGGGTGAAACCGCGGGGCAGACTCTAGTTACTAATATTATGGAATCAGGTCAAATACTAACCTTATAATAAAGCAAGGAATCCTCCTCCCTAGGGGGCGCAGTGAAGCGCGGTATGAGCGCTAGAAGCAGCGTTCTAATCCGCTGCAGCGCTGGTTCCGCTCGCTGCAGCGCTGTGTCCGCTTGCACGGCACCGAATACTTCTTGGTTCGAAGCTCGGCATATCACTGAGGTGATCGCTTCTAGCTCGATCAGTAGACCTTCCGGGGAGTCCGGGTGGGCCGCTCTGGAAATTTTGATACGAATTTAGTTATCGATACATATAAAACGTTACTGACTGACTGACTGATTTGTTAGACTTAATGACTAGATTTATAAACCAATGATCTAATGTCAGTATGACGTTTAGTTTGACGTCTGTCAAGTATATCCGTCCCTCTCTTAGCTCTCTCTCTCTCTTGCCTGCCTGCGCGCAAGTAAGCTGTGTTTTATAACCTAATAAATCTTTATCTAAATTAATCTCTTGTTTTCCTGGTCTTTGCCTATAATCCTTCATGATTGACTGACTGACAGACAACGCAGAGCCTAAACTACTGGGCGTAGCGGGCTAAAATTTTGGACGTGGGATTCTTGTGTTTATGAGAAATCTGAGCGGGTGAAACCGCGGGGCAGTTCCTAGTTTAATATATAAACTTGCTAAAACCCTTTGTTAACTCCCTTTTATGTTAGTATCTAATAGTACAGAAGGATCCAGGGAGTGCCCAAATAAAAAAAAAACTAGCTGCGTAATAATACAACGCAATCTGGCTAAAAGAGGTAATTATCGCAAAAATGCTGGGATTTTAGGCTATAATCGCTGTAGGACCTACAGCTGTGGTCCTGCGTGCCCAGAGTAGAGAGCAGCGCGTTGCAGAGAGAAGAGAGGAGATGTCACCTGAGCACGACTAGCAGACACTCCTGCTGGCTGACGAGCAGGTGCGCGGCGTGCAGCACGCAGCTGTGGTTCTGCGTGCCCAGAGTAGAGAGCAGCGCGTTGCAGAGAGAAGAGAGAAGAGAGAAGAGAGGAGATGTCACCTGAGCACGACTAGCAGACACTCCTGCTGGCTGACGAGCAGATGCGCGGCGTGCAGCACGCAGCTGTGGTTCTGCGTGCCCAGAGTAGAGAGCAGCGCGTTGCAGAGAGAAGAGAGAAGAGAGGAGATGTCACCTGAGCACGACTAGCAGACACTCCTGCTGGCTGACGAGCAGGTGCGCGGCGTGCAGCACGCAGCTGTGGTTCTGCGTGCCCAGAGTAGAGAGCAGCGCGTTGCAGAGAGAAGAGAGAAGAGAGGAGATGTCACCTGAGCACGACTAGCAGACACTCCTGCTGGCTGACGAGCAGGTGCGCGGCGTGCAGCACGCAGCTGTGGTTCTGCGTGCCCAGAGTAGAGAGCAGCGCGTTGCAGAGAGAAGAGAGAAGAGAGAAGAGAGGAGATGTCACCTGAGCACGACTAGCAGACACTCCTGCTGGCTGACGAGCAGGTGCGCGGCGTGCAGCACGCAGCTGTGGTTCTGCGTGCCCAGAGTAGAGAGCAGCGCGTTGCAGAGAGAAGAGAGAAGAGAGGAGATGTCACCTGAGCACGACTAGCAGACACTCCTGCTGGCTGACGAGCAGGTGCGCGGCGTGCAGCACGCAGCTGTGGTTCTGCGTGCCCAGAGTAGAGAGCAGCGCGTTGCAGAGAGAAGAGAGAAGAGAGAAGAGAGGAGATGTCACCTGAGCACGACTAGCAGACACTCCTGCTGGCTGACGAGCAGGTGCGCGGCGTGCAGCACGCAGCTGTGGTTCTGCGTGCCCAGAGTAGAGAGCAGCGCGTTGCAGAGAGAAGAGAGAAGAGAGAAGAGAGGAGATGTCACCTGAGCACGACTAGCAGACACTCCTGCTGGCTGACGAGCAGGTGCGCGGCGTGCAGCACGCAGCTGTGGTTCTGCGTGCCCAGAGTAGAGAGCAGCGCGTTGCAGAGAGAAGAGAGAAGAGAGAAGAGAGGAGATGTCACCTGAGCACGACTAGCAGACACTCCTGCTGGCTGACGAGCAGGTGCGCGGCGTGCAGCACGCAGCTGTGGTTCTGCGTGCCCAGAGTAGAGAGCAGCGCGTTGCAGAGAGAAGAGAGAAGAGAGGAGATGTCACCTGAGCACGACTAGCAGACACTCCTGCTGGCTGACGAGCAGGTGCGCGGCGTGCAGCACGCAGCTGTGGTTCTGCGTGCCCAGAGTAGAGAGCAGCGCGTTGCAGAGAGAAGAGAGAAGAGAGGAGATGTCACCTGAGCACGACTAGCAGACACTCCTGCTGGCTGACGAGCAGGTGCGCGGCGTGCAGCACGCAGCTGTGGTTCTGCGTGCCCAGAGTAGAGAGCAGCGCGTTGCAGAGAGAAGAGAGAAGAGAGGAGATGTCACCTGAGCACGACTAGCAGACACTCCTGCTGGCTGACGAGCAGGTGCGCGGCGTGCAGCACGCAGCTGTGGTTCTGCGTGCCCAGAGTAGAGAGCAGCGCGTTGCAGAGAGAAGAGAGAAGAGAGGAGATGTCACCTGAGCACGACTAGCAGACACTCCTGCTGGCTGACGAGCAGGTGCGCGGCGTGCAGCACGCAGCTGTGGTTCTGCGTGCCCAGAGTAGAGAGCAGCGCGTTGCAGAGAGAAGAGAGAAGAGAGAAGAGAGGAGATGTCACCTGAGCACGACTAGCAGACACTCCTGCTGGCTGACGAGCAGGTGCGCGGCGTGCAGCACGCAGCTGTGGTTCTGCGTGCCCAGAGTAGAGAGCAGCGCGTTGCAGAGAGAAGAGAGAAGAGAGGAGATGTCACCTGAGCACGACTAGCAGACACTCCTGCTGGCTGACGAGCAGGTGCGCGGCGTGCAGCACGCAGCTGTGGTTCTGCGTGCCCAGAGTAGAGAGCAGCGCGTTGTAGAGAGAAGAGAGAAGAGAGGAGATGTCACCTGAGCACGACTAGCAGACACTCCTGCTGGCTGACGAGCAGGTGCGCGGCGTGCAGCACGCAGCTGTGGTTCTGCGTGCCCAGAGTAGAGAGCAGCGCGTTGTAGAGAGAAGAGAGAAGAGAGGAGATGTCACCTGAGCACGAATAGCAGACACTCCTGCTGGCTGACGAGCAGGTGCGCGGCGTGCAGCACGCAGCTGTGGTTCTGCGTGCCCAGAGTAGAGAGCAGCGCGTTGCAGAGAGAAGAGAGAAGAGAGAAGAGAGGAGATGTCACCTGAGCACGACTAGCAGACACTCCTGCTGGCTGACGAGCAGGTGCGCGGCGTGCAGCACGCAGCTGTGGTTCTGCGTGCCCAGAGTAGAGAGCAGCGCGTTGCAGAGAGAAGAGAGAAGAGAGGAGATGTCACCTGAGCACGACTAGCAGACACTCCTGCTGGCTGACGAGCAGGTGCGCGGCGTGCAGCACGCAGCTGTGGTTCTGCGTGCCCAGAGTAGAGAGCAGCGCGTTGCAGAGAGAAGAGAGAAGAGAGAAGAGAGGAGATGTCACCTGAGCACGACTAGCAGACACTCCTGCTGGCTGACGAGCAGGTGCGCGGCGTGCAGCACGCAGCTGTGGTTCTGCGTGCCCAGAGTAGAGAGCAGCGCGTTGCAGAGAGAAGAGAGAAGAGAGAAGAGAGGAGATGTCACCTGAGCACGACTAGCAGACACTCCTGCTGGCTGACGAGCAGGTGCGCGGCGTGCAGCACGCAGCTGTGGTTCTGCGTGCCCAGAGTAGAGAGCAGCGCGTTGCAGAGAGAAGAGAGAAGAGAGGAGATGTCACCTGAGCACGACTAGCAGACACTCCTGCTGGCTGACGAGCAGGTGCGCGGCGTGCAGCACGCAGCTGTGGTTCTGCGTGCCCAGAGTAGAGAGCAGCGCGTTGCAGAGAGAAGAGAGAAGAGAGGAGATGTCACCTGAGCACGACTAGCAGACACTCCTGCTGGCTGACGAGCAGGTGCGCGGCGTGCAGCACGCAGCTGTGGTTCTGCGTGCCCAGAGTAGAGAGCAGCGCGTTGCAGAGAGAAGAGAGAAGAGAGGAGATGTCACCTGAGCACGACTAGCAGACACTCCTGCTGGCTGACGAGCAGGTGCGCGGCGTGCAGCACGCAGCTGTGGTTCTGCGTGCCCAGAGTAGAGAGCAGCGCGTTGCAGAGAGAAGAGAGAAGAGAGGAGATGTCACCTGAGCACGACTAGCAGACACTCCTGCTGGCTGACGAGCAGGTGCGCGGCGTGCAGCACGCAGCTGTGGTTCTGCGTGCCCAGAGTAGAGAGCAGCGCGTTGCAGAGAGAAGAGAGAAGAGAGGAGATGTCACCTGAGCACGACTAGCAGACACTCCTGCTGGCTGACGAGCAGGTGCGCGGCGTGCAGCACGCAGCTGTGGTTCTGCGTGCCCAGAGTAGAGAGCAGCGCGTTGTAGAGAGAAGAGAGAAGAGAGGAGATGTCACCTGAGCACGACTAGCAGACACTCCTGCTGGCTGACGAGCAGGTGCGCGGCGTGCAGCACGCAGCTGTGGTTCTGCGTGCCCAGAGTAGAGAGCAGCGCGTTGCAGAGAGAAGAGAGAAGAGAGAAGAGAGGAGATGTCACCTGAGCACGACTAGCAGACACTCCTGCTGGCTGACGAGCAGGTGCGCGGCGTGCAGCACGCAGCTGTGGTTCTGCGTGCCCAGAGTAGAGAGCAGCGCGTTGCAGAGAGAAGAGAGAAGAGAGGAGATGTCACCTGAGCACGACTAGCAGACACTCCTGCTGGCTGACGAGCAGGTGCGCGGCGTGCAGCACGCAGCTGTGGTTCTGCGTGCCCAGAGTAGAGAGCAGCGCGTTGCAGAGAGAAGAGAGAAGAGAGAAGAGAGGAGATGTCACCTGAGCACGACTAGCAGACACTCCTGCTGGCTGACGAGCAGGTGCGCGGCGTGCAGCACGCAGCTGTGGTTCTGCGTGCCCAGAGTAGAGAGCAGCGCGTTGCAGAGAGAAGAGAGAAGAGAGGAGATGTCACCTGAGCACGACTAGCAGACACTCCTGCTGGCTGACGAGCAGGTGCGCGGCGTGCAGCACGCAGCTGTGGTTCTGCGTGCCCAGAGTAGAGAGCAGCGCGTTGCAGAGAGAAGAGAGAAGAGAGGAGATGTCACCTGAGCACGACTAGCAGACACTCCTGCTGGCTGACGAGCAGGTGCGCGGCGTGCAGCACGCAGCTGTGGTTCTGCGTGCCCAGAGTAGAGAGCAGCGCGTTGCAGAGAGAAGAGAGAAGAGAGAAGAGAGGAGATGTCACCTGAGCACGACTAGCAGACACTCCTGCTGGCTGACGAGCAGGTGCGCGGCGTGCAGCACGCAGCTGTGGTTCTGCGTGCCCAGAGTAGAGAGCAGCGCGTTGCAGAGAGAAGAGAGAAGAGAGGAGATGTCACCTGAGCACGACTAGCAGACACTCCTGCTGGCTGACGAGCAGGTGCGCGGCGTGCAGCACGCAGCTGTGGTTCTGCGTGCCCAGAGTAGAGAGCAGCGCGTTGCAGAGAGAAGAGAGAAGAGAGAAGAGAGGAGATGTCACCTGAGCACGACTAGCAGACACTCCTGCTGGCTGACGAGCAGGTGCGCGGCGTGCAGCACGCAGCTGTGGTTCTGCGTGCCCAGAGTAGAGAGCAGCGCGTTGCAGAGAGAAGAGAGAAGAGAGAAGAGAGGAGATGTCACCTGAGCACGACTAGCAGACACTCCTGCTGGCTGACGAGCAGGTGCGCGGCGTGCAGCACGCAGCTGTGGTTCTGCGTGCCCAGAGTAGAGAGCAGCGCGTTGCAGAGAGAAGAGAGAAGAGAGAAGAGAGGAGATGTCACCTGAGCACGACTAGCAGACACTCCTGCTGGCTGACGAACAGGTGCGCGGCGTGCAGCACGCAGCTGTGGTTCTGCGTGCCCAGAGTAGAGAGCAGCGCGTTGCAGAGAGAAGAGAGAAGAGAGGAGATGTCACCTGAGCACGACTAGCAGACACTCCTGCTGGCTGACGAGCAGGTGCGCGGCGTGCAGCACGCAGCTGTGGTTCTGCGTGCCCAGAGTAGAGAGCAGCGCGTTGCAGAGAGAAGAGAGAAGAGAGAAGAGAGGAGATGTCACCTGAGCACGACTAGCAGACACTCCTGCTGGCTGACGAGCAGGTGCGCGGCGTGCAGCACGCAGCTGTGGTTCTGCGTGCCCAGAGTAGAGAGCAGCGCGTTGCAGAGAGAAGAGAGAAGAGAGGAGATGTCACCTGAGCACGACTAGCAGACACTCCTGCTGGCTGACGAGCAGGTGCGCGGCGTGCAGCACGCAGCTGTGGTTCTGCGTGCCCAGAGTAGAGAGCAGCGCGTTGCAGAGAGAAGAGAGAAGAGAGAAGAGAGGAGATGTCACCTGAGCACGACTAGCAGACACTCCTGCTGGCTGACGAGCAGGTGCGCGGCGTGCAGCACGCAGCTGTGGTTCTGCGTGCCCAGAGTAGAGAGCAGCGCGTTGCAGAGAGAAGAGAGAAGAGAGGAGATGTCACCTGAGCACGACTAGCAGACACTCCTGCTGGCTGACGAGCAGGTGCGCGGCGTGCAGCACGCAGCTGTGGTTCTGCGTGCCCAGAGTAGAGAGCAGCGCGTTGCAGAGAGAAGAGAGAAGAGAGGAGATGTCACCTGAGCACGACTAGCAGACACTCCTGCTGGCTGACGAGCAGGTGCGCGGCGTGCAGCACGCAGCTGTGGTTCTGCGTGCCCAGAGTAGAGAGCAGCGCGTTGCAGAGAGAAGAGAGAAGAGAGAAGAGAGGAGATGTCACCTGAGCACGACTAGCAGACACTCCTGCTGGCTGACGAGCAGGTGCGCGGCGTGCAGCACGCAGCTGTGGTTCTGCGTGCCCAGAGTAGAGAGCAGCGCGTTGCAGAGAGATAATGCCGGGATTAGGATCTGACGGAATCTAAATAAAAAAATATATGTTGATTAGTGATGCAGATCACATGATCATAGCAGGATCCGCTCAGGCCGTATATTGAGCGATTGAAAGAGAATTTGACGTACTTATTTTGGCGCCTGTACATGTAAAGTGTTTTTAAAGAGAATTTGAAAGCAAGTATCGTTTTTCGATTATTAAGGTGGTAACTCACGGTATGGCGCGAAATTCAATTTTTTTTTACGTTTTTTAATTATTTTGGCGAAAGTATTCATCTCTTATAAAGTTTAAATGAATTCGCGTACGTAAAAACCAATCTCCCACATTGTGATATATCGTTTTTGAAAGACAGAGTTACCGATTTTGTGTATATTCAAGGAACTTGATTTTTAGCCTTTTACCCCTTAGACACAAAATTTGTAGGTCTGTCTTCCAAAAACGTTGTATTACAATGTGGAAGAAGGTTTTTTACATACGCGAATTCATTATAACTTTATTAAAAATTAATACTTTCGCCAGAATAAATAAAAAACGCGAAAAATTTTGAATTTCGCGCCATACCGAGAGGGACCACCTTAAACAAATGGGTTGAACCCGATTTGGTCATTGCTCGTTGTTTTCCTAAGTCACAGGTAAAAACAGTTAAAAAGTAGATCTTCTAAATCATAGAAACTATGAAAAAATTTATACTGTGTAGCACTATGCAATTACCTTGCTAAAAGTGTGAAATTTAGACAAAAATCCGACTCGAAGGACCAAAATGTACGGTCTGTTGCCCGTACAGATAAAAATAATGCACCACTGGTACTTTATTGATTAATTGGTCACAATTAAGTATTTGGGCATCGTCCCGAACAAGAAGATTATTTAGGTCTTAAAACTTATGACTACAAAACAGGGCCCGGAGTTTCTTATTTTAAATTAACAAGATAGCAATTGCAATGGTAAGAAAAGGCAATCAAGTTCAGTCATAAATTTGGTAGTCTCCTAAACTTTAATTCAATCGCGCAATGACTTTGATTGTCTTGCTGGCCGATTGCTTTACGTCACAAACGAATTTTAATCTGTGGTCCTAACTAGGGAAGAGAAAGTGAACTTTTGAATGAAGATTAGTAAAAAAGAACGAACTAAATTGAAAAACTTGTGCTAGTACAGCAAAAAAAACTCATGTGAGGTAAACAATCAATCATTCAAATTATCAATCAGTCAGTCAGTCTACAGACATTCATTCAAATCAAAACAAAAACAAAACAAAAATTTTCGTGAAGAAAACAAAACTAATTTTCACTCAAAATTTAAGTTACTACACACCGACCGAGGCTTTAGATGAACCTACAAGAAGCCAGAAAGAGGTACCTATGTAAATGGATATATATAATGTTTTGATGATAAAAACACGTTTAGCAAGTAAAAGTTAACATACTTTGTATGCAGGTAGTTAGTTACATGGATAGATCCATCTTCATAGTCTTCTCAGGCGAGAGACGTCCACCATTGGATAAAGGCACAGATCGTCACAAGAACACACTTTTGTGTTGCCATGATCGTCATGCGTGTATTGCTCTTCAAGTTTTGTAACAAAAGTGCTTTGTAACGCTGCTGCCTGTCCTTCGCGTGTTACCTTAGTCGCCTGTAAGATCACCCATGACAGGAGATGGGGTATTTTTGGCTGCTGCAGCCAGGCTGCCTGGTGAGCGGGGGCACTAAAGATGTGAGATAGGTATGAAATAAACAAAAAAAAACAACTGTTTATGTTTTATAATTATATATTTCTGTTTCTCCTCAGTTTTTGATGGCCTGCTGCAATGCCTGCACTTCCTTCAGCTCCGGGTTAATGTGGCCATGTCAATCATCTCCAGCGCCTCCTTTGTTTGGAACATTTTTAATCTTGTTGTAGCTGAAATAAAACATTATTTGTAATTGTAGCCTGCAAGCACTGAATAAATGAATAATTATAATAATTAAAGATTGGCATGTGTGTTTATGTATAATTGCCTTATCGCTTGCATCAATTTCTTCCATTCAATGCAACCCATAGTTAGGATAAAATAAACTAAGTAACAAAAAAGGTATGTATGGAAGGTTGGTGTTTAATATGTAAAATGAATTGTTGACGAGTAACATTTTTATGTTTAGAACAAAATGTTTTGATTAAGAAATAATTTAACACACTATTTAATTAAAGTAATATTGATTTCATATTTCTCTTTTACTGACGCTAAGACTTACCTACATGATTTCTCAAATTATTTTCTTTGAGGGCAGGGCGGCCTCATGTGTCATCCATGGCATTCATATTTATAAGCATGTTGTGTAAATCTGCGCAGGCATTTACAATATTTTCTGCTGAATTTATTAGTAGTAGTAGTGGCTCTGTCCTGCAAGTCTGGTTGAGCCGGAGGCATAAAAACATGATGCTACTAGTACCGTATCTAAAAAAAAGATGCTAGGTTAAATTGTTGTAGGGAAAATTATATCAAAACCTTATCAAAGAAAACTATTAATTCTTTACACAAACAAAAACACTCACAAAACTGAAATCAGTTTCGGTGGACCCCTTTCAGCCTTCATTACATTTTATATTAACATATTCGACAAACTGAGATAGTAGATCTAAGTATTATTTAACTTTTGTGTCATCAAATTAGACTGCTCAGTCTCTTGTGGAGCACTAGAGGTCCACCTGGATTATTAGTTACTGCATTTTAGGTGCCTATTTTAATGTCACTATTCTTAAATGATTATGTAAAAGTTTTGTTGTTAAGTTATAGGTTATGTTCGAGGAGCTCGCTAAAAACTTACTTGTTAGTAGGTGTAAGTCCATAACTCCGACGCTGTGGTGGTAAACAGAAAAAGAGTAAGAGGAGTCCTTGACTGGCTCGGCTTTTTGCCAAATCTAAATGTTATTATAAACTTTATGTCGAACATCGATTTATAAGGGTTCACTGACGCTCCTGGGAGCTAAACATGCTCTTGACTGCCGCTTTCCCCAACCTAAATGTTTTTATGAACTCTTGGCTTCATTGGCCAGCTCCAAAATAAGGAGACGAAGCCTCAAACTCATTATAAATAACTTTTAAATAACTTTACGAGTAGTGCACAATTGAAAAAAAGGTACTATTGTTTGATTGTGTTTTTTTCTAACAATCACAATTCGATTGAATTCGATCTCATAGACAATCGGTCTCAAATTTTAAGAGACTACGAAAATTGTATCCAATTGTAATTGTCTTTTGCCCCTACAATTTAAGAAACTACCAATTTAGTACAATTGGATTGCAATTGCCGCGATTGATCGATAGTTAAATAAGAGACTACCAAAATTGCCAAAAGTGGACAAGACAATCAAAAAAAAATCGCAATTGGTCTTAAATAAGATAAGAAACTTGGGGCCCAGTGCCCTTAAAATACAAAGCAAAATGATCTAGTAACTGTAAAAAAGGGTGTGTGTTCTAGTAACACACACTCACTGTGTGATCTAGTAACTCTCTTAAATACTGATTTATAGTTTACCTTTGCCCAACTGAAGGCAAGAACTGCGTATCCCTCTCATCCATGCCGGTATGTATGTCGGGGTGGCACGACAGAGCTCGCAAGTTGGCGAGGCAGGATAATGCACCCTGTGCCAATACAGTTTCGGCTCCAACTCGCGTGCTCGATATTTTCGTTAGGAGCGCCATCTTGGATTCGTACACGTAGAGAACGCGTAGAGTTTTCGGATTCGGTTCGAGTGCCTGAAATATTATGGTATATTTAATTAATAAATTATCTTTTACAAAAAAGGAACCCGCCTTCAATAAACTGACGCAATATGTATCAACTGAGCACTTCCTCTTTTACGAAGTCGGTTAAAATAGCTACTAAAACCTTCTCCTGAATGTAACAATTACTTTTGTGAAACCCGCATCAAAATCTATTAAGCCAAACTCGAGATAATCGCGTACACTAACATACATAGATACAGGTCAAACTGATAACCTCCTTTTTTGTAGTCGGTTAAAAATAAGGTAAATTCATATATTTCTACCTCAGACAGTCCAGTGAATTAAAAAGTTTAAGTGGCAATGGACAAGCTCGAAGAACAGATGGTTGCTGGTGATAAAAAGTTCTGAGTGGTAACTGCGCCACGGAAGACGTAGAGTAGGCTGACCCCCACAAAATTGACATACAAGTTGTTTTTTTTTTGTTGTTGTTTTGCCATTGATGCAATTGTTGTAGGCTGCGGGAGTACGCTGGGTTAGGGTCGCTCAAGACCGGTCGGTATGGCGATCTCTTAGGGAGGCCTATGTCCTGCAGTGGACGTCTTTCAGTCGAGATAATAATAAGAGCATAGGCTATTCATAATATACCGTGTACCTATCTTTATATTGCAAACCGGTAACAAGTTTGCCGTCTCATCTAGTAAGTTTTTTTTTTTTTTGTGATATGTTATTATGTATTTTTATTTAAACAAACCTGCTTCAATCCCTCATCATCCTGCAGCAGGCTGTCAATCAGACTCCTCAAATACCCCTGGTTGGTCAGCGTGTTCATCCACTCAGTCTGTGGGTATATCTCTATCAGCGTATCTAGGCAACTGAGCGCCACCATGCGGCAAACGTCGTGACCGCCACTTATGCAGTCACTGCATACTATACTGCACAGGTTATCTCCAAAACCGCTTATCACGTCGATAACCATAGACTTTAGAGCCGATTCTTCTTTATTCTGTCTTCCTATTGAACTATCAAGTCTGCTTACATACGTTTCGTTATCAGACAATTCTGCGGGACTAGTTTTTAAATTTACGATGTTCAAGAAGTTAAGCAACGCTCCGTATAAGTTGACGCGCATTTTTTGTGTCGAACCGCCCGACGCTTGAATCCAGCTCAATATTTTGTGTAATATAAACTTTAGTATGAGAGATTTTGAATGCATCAACTGCGTTGACGGTCCAAAGAAGGTGCTTTCAAAGTCTGCTGATTTTAGGTTACTCTCGCGTTTCTGTAGTATGTAACAGTGTCTCAGATTGACTAGTAAAAGCAACACAGTGCCCGATGCTAAGTTCCCAATCTGTGGGAGAACTTCAGCAGGCGGTATCTTGTTCAATAGATCCTGTAGTATATTGAGTAGTAAAGTCTTTCTCGACTCGATACTGAGTAAGTCCGGTGGGGCGACGCAGAAGAGTATTTCTGTTAGTTGCCTCCACGAGTCGTAGTAGTGCGTTAACGTCGCAGCCAAGTTACGTTGCCTGTTCACTTCTGTCACGTAGTCTAGGACCTGGTGGGAAATAAAATGTACTATAGGTAGGTGATTGAATCGGTTAATCTAAAAGACGCGATATTGCGTAGTGATTATGGGTTATTTTTGCATGAATGTTTTGCAGGAATGGGGCTTTAGGCTATTATAGCTGTAGGTAAATATATATGGATCTAAATTGTGCTTTATTTGTACGCAGCTAGAATTTTTATTTATTGTCATACGATACTACTGCTATAGTTATAGCAAAATTGATTACGAGACTACCAAATGTGTATATTCTTGCTATTAACGTACTGAATGAATGAATGATATCTTTATTGCACAAAAAAAACACAAAAACAAGAACAAACAAACAGTACAGTAAGTTGACAAAAGGCGACCTTATCGCTTTAAGCGATTTCTTCCAGGTAACCTGTTGTTTTTTTTTACATAAGGAAAAAGAAGACAATTATTAACTGTACTGTTTCTTCTCTACTTTTATTCGATAGTTACGTTTTGCGCGATGAGACTAAGGGCCTACTATCTAGGTATTCTATAGTACAGCTCACCTTCTGCACCTCTCTTGCCAGCAGCGCGCGCTGCGGCGCGGAGGGCTGCGCGGCGCCGAGCTCGCGCGCCAGCACGCCGTGCACGCGCGGCACGCTGATACGCTTGCCGCCCAGACCTGCAGGTACACATACACATCATCAATATATATAAAACTCTTCCGTTACTGACTGACTGACTGACTGACGGACAGACAACGCAGAGCCGAAACTACTGGGCGTAGCGGGCTGAAATTTTGCATGTAGGTTCCTTAGGGAGTGTAGGTGAGCACTATGAAGGGATTTCCCGAGATTCCCACGGGAACGGGAAAAAACGGGAATTTTGTGTTTATGACAAATCTGCGCGGGAAAAACCGCGGGGCAGCCTCTAGTACATAGTATAAAATATAATAAAGAGGAAAGATTTGTTTGTTTGTTTGTAACGAATAGGCTCCGGATATACTGAACCGATTTGAAAAATTCTTTCACTGGTAGGAAGCTACATTAACCCCGAGTGTCATAGGCTATATTAGATTTTCAAAAAAAATTAGGGATCCTTACCTAAACTCAAATAATGTAACCCAGGTGGTTTGTTGTTGTTGTTTGTTTTTTATTCGACCATTCTGGGCAGTAAAAAGAACATAGTCTATAGAGCCAAGTCTTTTGTAGTACTTATCTTATATTCTATGGCGTAACGAAGTAAGCCGGGAAAGCTCGTATAAAATAAACTCGCTTCCCGCGTCTGTCCCTATGTATGCTTATATCTTTAAAACAATGCAACGGATTTTGATGCGGGTTTTTTTAATAGATAGAGTAATTGAACAGGAAGGTTTATAAGTATAATACATGCACAAAATAGTAATAGTTTAGGCGGTAGGATCGACTAGTTTTACTATATTCACAGGCAGTTAAATTTCAATATGATTTTTCAATTCAATACGCCGACTCAATCAATCATCAATCGCGAAAAAAAAATTTCTAAAGTTTAGAAAATCAATGTGTGAAGGCACCGGAGCCACTGTTGTATGGCTTTCAGGTTAAATAGCTAAGAAACAAAATGTTGTTGCTAAACTTAAGGAAATAAACAGTGTCTTAAAATATTATCACCAAGATCTACTAGTGCATCATTGATTCACATTTTTTTAAACCTTCCTCTTGAATTACTCTATCTATTAAAAAAACCGCATCAAAATTCGTTGCGTAGTTTCAAAGATTTAAGCATACATAGGGACAGACACGGGATGCGACTTTATTTTATACTATGCATTGATATCTATCTACTTACCGTATTATTTATAAAGATACAGTACATTTTAAGTAGCTTTACTGGAGGTCTACTTCTCTGGTTTGTTGTATGGTAAACACGTGACATCCAGTCTAAATTGACATACGTCAAATAACTTAAATGCTCTTTAACTTTTTATGAGTAACAGGGTTATCTTCTATACATATATAATAAAAATGAATCGTGGTTCGTTAGTCTTGGTAAAACTCGAGAACGGCCGGTCAAATTTAGCTGATTTTGGTCTTAAAATTTTTGTAGTAGTCCAGGGAAGGTTTAAAAGGTGAGAAAATATTTAAAAAAAAAAAGGGTGAGAAGTTTTTTAATGATTGTTGTACAGGCCAGTACCTATACATTTTAGCTTACGCGACGCGTTTACCTAAGTTATCAATTAATATATATAAAACTCTTCCGTTACTGACTGACTGACTGACTGACTGACTGACTGACTGACTGACTGACTGACTAACAGACAACGCAGAGCCGAAACTACTGGGCGTACAAAGCTGAAAATTGGTACGTGGGTTCCTTGGGGAGTGTAGGTGAGCACTAAGAAGGGATTTCCCGAAATTCCCACGGGAACGGGAAAAAACGGGAATTTTGTGTATATGAGAAATCTGCGCGGGAAAAACCGCGGGGCAGCCTCTAGTACCTAAATATTATTTAACCCAACACTGACCGCGAACTGAGCCACTACAGAGCTACCTATATACTGTATGTGTGCTATACATGTTTATATCATTAAAGTAATTTGTGCTTTATAATTACTGGACTAATTTACTTACCCTCGGGAACCTATAAACTTACCAAACTAAATAACTAACTACTTACCCGTACGGGTTAGCTAACAGCAGCCCGTACAATTGTTAAGGCGCGATACAAAGTTCGCCGGGACAGCTAGTCTATATATAACCTTCCAACGCAGGTGCAAAGTACGTACCAGTAGGCAGATCGCACAGATCAATAGCTTTCCTCAGCTGGTCGGCGTGGAAGAACTCCCAGCGGGGCTCCGGCGCCGCGCACACCGCCACCGGCGCCTCCAGGCAGCGCCGCAGCAGGCACCACTGCCACTCCTACGATTGTTATCAATATATATAAAACTCTTCCGTTACTGACTGACTGACTGACAGACAACACAGAGCCGAAACTACTGGGCGTAACGGGCCGAAATTTTGCATGTAGGTTCCTTAGGGAGTGTAGGTGAGCACTAAGAAGGGATTTCCCGAAATTCCCACTGGAACGGGAAAAACCGAGAATTTTGTGTTTATGAGAAATGTGCGAGGGAAAAACCGCGGGGCAGCCTCTAGTTAATTATACAAGGTTAGATTATATTTATTTAATGAAATAATTTACACAGATAAGATGTACAGTGGCGGACACGGTCGGCGTAACACTTCCGGTTTTTCTGTATTGTAAAATAGTTCTTGTTCTCTGGTAATACAGTATTGGGCTGACGAAACCATAGACAAATCTGTTACGGCCTCCTAGTCCGTGACTGTACAAAACATTCATAAACCCCGTAAATGCGCAGCAAAAAACATTTAAAAACTTAAAAATACTAGCTTACACTAAGTATACCACACTAGTACGGGGTCGTTACGTCGGGGTCACCACTTTTACTATGTTCCTAGTTAACAAGCTAAAAATTTTCATTAATAGCCGCGTATATTTTATTCGCCTGTCTGTGTTGCCTGTTAGATTTGAACACAATTAATGTATGTAAATGTATAAAAAACATTATCTCACGCCTTTTATTCCCCGAAGGGTTAGGCAGAGGCACCAGCTTAAGAGCCAGACCCACGTTTAGCCGAGTTTATGCTTTATTACCAACGTGACAAGGGGCCAGCTTGTTGCCGCAGTTATAACGACCACTACTGCGGCCGGGACCAACGGCTTAACGTGCCTTCCGAAGCACGGAATCATCTTACTTATTTAAACTTAATTAAGAATAAACAGTTGTTGACAGAATTCAGCCTTATATGCTGGTTAACAGAAACTTTATACAAGTAGGCCGCGTACCTTTTTGTTGTACTTTTTGTTTATGAACGTTATTGCATAATACAAAAAAGCTGCTTAGCTGTAAGAAAGGGTAAGTCATTCGTTTTCAAAAAGTCGATACTTCCATGTTGTAGATTTACTTTGGCAACTTACGAGTTACATTCGTTCTGCAGGATCACTGTACTGTATACTAGGAATAGCTTGTTGACGTATTGTATTATCTAAGCCATTAAAAATGACCTGTTCATGGCGCGAGTGAAGCGGCGAAGTGAGCGCAGTGAGCAGCGCGGCGAGCGAGGCGCGGTGCCGGGCGGCGGCGCCGGCCGAGCTCGCGCACGCGCGCAGCACCCACGAGCGAGACGAGATAGTTGCTACTGACGCCGTCTGTTAAATACAAGAGTTAATTAATTAGGGAGCTTTATAGAAGAACAAACTCATCCGGCTCGAAGGACCATGTTCATGTTCAGTCCAATAACTTGACTTTAGTTCAATTGTACTTTTATTTATTGTAATGAATTTGGCATAAATTTGATAATTGCGAATAAAAATCTTATAGGTAAAACAGGATTTATAGCGCACAGCGAGCGTCGCGCCGGCTAAGCTCGTGCAATCGCAGAGAACCAATGAGCAGGTTGATATCGTTGGGTTTTATAGAAGAATAAAACACGTCAAAAACATACTTATCCGGCTCGAAGGACCATGTTCGATAATTTGCCTTTGTTTTAATTGTTCTTGAATTGTTTGTTTGAAAAGTTGTTTCTATTGGGAATGGGAATTGACATGAGTGACACACACACAACAGAAAGTCAAAATCATATAAAAGAGAGTAATTGCACAAACAAAGTTGCACAAAGGTTAGGCTTAGGTGGCTCCATCCGAAGTCATGAAATCATCCAATAATAATAATATTAATAACGCATCACACAAAAACCCCAAACTACGAAGAACCTGTATCTAGGGTTCCCGAAACATATACAGAGACAACAATTACACCCAGACCGGAAACAAACATCGATATTCATCATACCAATGTTCGCCCCGCCGGTGAATAGTGAATGTCTTTTGGCTGAGACCTGTCTAAATCATGAATTTGTATGGCGAATTCACATCTTAGACGTTTATTTTTCTATAGTGGACTTTCTAAATCTATAAATCAATAAAAAGCTAGTTTCCCTTACCTCCAAATTAACGGTAGCCTTGGCGTGCCTGACGAGGAAGTTGTCCCTTGCTCGCAGTAGCCGCAGTAAAGGACCTGAAGTACCGGGCCGAGCGCACAGCCAGTACACCAGGCGATAGCAGCTCTCCACCAGGTTGCTGGCTTCCCTGTTTTATACTTTATTTTAAGAGCAGTAGAGTCTATATTTCTTTGAAGATAAATAAGGAAACGGTTGTTAGCTTCCCTGTTGCTTTATTAATAGAACAGTAGATACCATATTTTTTTAAAGTTAATCTAAAGGAAAAGCCGCAGTAAAGAACCTGAAATACCGGGCCAAACGCACAGCCAGTACACGAGCTGGTAGCAGCTTTCCACCAGGTTGATCGCTTCCCTGTTTGATACTTTATTGTTAGAGCAGTAGAGAATATATTCCTTTAAAGCTTTTTGGCTGGTCTGTTCTTCTGTGGACCCTTGATTTCACATTCGTTTGCCTGGAGGACGTCTATGGACTACCTCGCCTCATGCAGTTTTTTTTTTATTTAATTTGCGTTAATTACATCAGTGGGTAGTTTAGTGTAGTTAAGTAAACCTCAGGGGCTCTGCATTTAATGAGCGTGATTTATTATGGCACGTTTGCCAAAATCACAAAGACAAATTAGCAAGAAAAACAAAAACTCATAACAAAATAAGAAGTGCAATAAGTGTATGCACAAGTTTACCTTTCAGCGTTGTCGGGGCCGGCGATGTGGTTGTCCAAAATATCCAGGATGGAGTGAAGGCACGTGCGCGGGAAGCCCGCCGCGCCCGCCTCGTGCAGCGCGCTGCGACTTATCTGTGTAGGTGAACAATTACAATTGCATTATTATTATTGTTTTATTTATTTACGAGCTTTCCCGGCTTACTTCGTTACGCCATAGAATAAAAGATACTACAAAAGACTTGGCTCTATAGACAATGTTTTTTTTACTGGCCAGAATGGCCGAATAAAAAACAAACCACCTGTCAAAATATGTAAACAACGGAAAAAATATTGCACCTTGGGTTACATTATTTGAATTTAGGTAAGGATCCCTAATTTTTTTCGAAAATCTAATATAGCCTATGACACTCGGGGTTAATGTAGCTTCCAACCAGTGAAAGAATTTTTCAAATCGTTTCAGTATTTTCGGAGCCTATTCGTTACAAACAAACAAACAAATCTTTCCTCTTTATAATATTGGTATAGATATTGCAAAAAATTTAAAAGGTACAAAATTTTTGCTGCTAACGAAAACTTAATTGTTTATCTGTAGCAGCGATTGATATTGTTGTGTGGTTTTTAATGTTGTTGTTTGTTGGATTAATCGTGGACAACAGTGCATGCATTTATATCAAACGAGCTAATGTTCGTTCTATTCCTAATCTTTCAGTTTCAAACAAGTGTTAACAGATGTATTTTTTTAATCAGACATATAGAGATTTAAAAAAAAACACGTTGTAAAGTTTGACAAAAATCCTATAAGAAGTATGAGTGAAAATTAAACAAAATTACTTTAAAACTTTTAAGGAATGAGAATAAGGAAAAAATCTGCCGTTCCATATATATTTATTCGACTGCTCCGTGGCTCAGTTGGCAGTGATGTGGACTGAGTAAGCGTGTGCACCCGGGTTCGATTCCCGGGCGGGCCGAATATTGATATGATGAATATCGATGTTTGTTTCCGGTCTGGGTGTGATGTTCGTCTCTGTGTGAGTTTCGGGCACCCTAGATACAGGTTCTTCCTAGTTAGGGGCTCTGAATGTGATGTGTTATTTGTTCGATTAACTGACAGAGTTAATATACAGAACTATATTTTTTCCGATTACCACACACAAGCAACAGCTTTAGATAAGTTGTTAAGTACGGCCCAAACATGTTATATCTAAAATCACCTTATAAGAAACAGCTAGTATATTTATTTCAGTAGTAAGTACTCACGTCTTCAGTAAGCTGGTACCCCAACAAGAAATGCGTCATGTTGGGCGCGGCGTGTGGAAGCATCTGCTGTAGCAACACCAGTATAGCTTCCTTGCAAGCGCGCGTCGCTTCCGCATCCGCCTCGCCCGCTCCCGGCAACTCCTCCGCTTCCAGGCATTCTACGAAACCGTGTCTATAAAAAAGAATAGATTAGAGTTAGAATATTGCATTTCAAACGAAAATATAGAGGTTCTGTACAGGCTGTTAGTGTTAATATTGAAATTTTACGCAAAAATACCATATTGTTTTCACCACTAAAATTGTGTTACTGCGTCTAGAAGTGCTATCTTTGGGCACAGTAATAATAATAATAATAATAATAATAATCATTTATTTGCACAACAAGATAAATAACAATTTAAATTATCAAAAACAGGTTTGAGCAATACGTGGTTACAAAAACTAGACACAAATTCCAGCCCCTAAACTAGGTAAGACCTGTATCTTAGGGACTGATTAGTCCTTTCTCAAAAATTTTCATTAACAGTTACTAGCGGACAAAACAGTGCAAATTATATTAAAAGTATGTATAAAATAAGTTTTAGTTATTATCATGCATCAATAACAATATATTTAAAAAGAACAAGCAAATATTTAATAATTATCTTTTTTTTTTTTTATGTTACTTTCTCAGAAGCGTACGAATTTATCACATAAATTAAGTTATATTATGATTTTTTCCGTATCTTCATATTGTAAATTATGCAACCACTTACTTATCCTACTTTTAAGTTCGTGTTTGGTTAGTGTATATATTGAAATAAATTTATCAACTTTATTGTAGATATGAACACTTTGTGAATCTTGTTGTCGCTTTGCAAAAGCCGTACGACAACACAACAATCTACACACCGGCAGTCCCTTGCGTTTTTGTAAAACAGATACATCAAAGGGAAGCACTGAATGTTGGTGAATGACAGAGCGTAAGATGTATATTTGTCGTACAGTTAATACTTGTGCATCAAAGTATAGCTGTGAGGTGCAATAATCTCTTTTTTTTAAATACATAATTTTTAGAATACACCTCTGCGCCCGTTCTAGCCTAAGCATAGTTGTTTTGAAAGTTCCTCCCCATACAGGAATGCAGTAATTAATGATAGATTGACATAAACTTAGATATACCATTTTTAGTGTTTCTTTGTCTGCAGAGTGCCTAAGACTTTTAAAAATATAAATAAGTTTCCGAAGGCGAGAGCAGAGGGCGTCTATGTGAGAATCCCAATTAAGGTTTTCGTCAACTGTCACACCAAGATATTTGATGTTTGGGACTATTGATATCGACAGGCAATTGCAGTGAGCCGAAGATGAGTCACACGTATGAGCCTTTAGAATACTAGAATCATGAGAGGGCTTTTTCGTGTTTGGTAGAATGAAACGAATCATCTTGGTTTTGCTAACGTTAAGAGTTAAAATATTAGCGGTTAGCCATTCCATTATATGGCGTAGAGAGCATTCCGCTCTTTGTTTAGCCTTTTCCCAGTCTACATCAAATACCAGCATAACAGTGTCGTCTGCATATGTAAAGATTTTACAGTTTGGCTCTGTCAAAAGGCACATGTCGTTAATATATATCTGGAAAAGGGTGGGGCCTAGAATGCTCCCCTGGGGTACGCCATAACTAAGTGTATCCTGTCCACTGATATATGAGCCAATCTTTTGGGTTCGCCTGGTAAGATAGTCTTTAAATATATCCAGGGGAAGACCACGAATACCCATTCGTTCCATTTTGGCTATCAATATAGGGATAGAGACAGTATCGAAGGCTTATAATATAATAAATAGTACAGAGAGAGAGACAGTATAATAAATAGTACTACATACAGTATGGGCACTCCCTGCCGCCCTCAGCAAGTGCGGCTCCCGCGCTAGGTTACCTCTCAGTTACCGCTCAGTACAGTCACGGACTAGGAAACCGTAACAGATTTGTCTATGGTTTCGTCAGCCCTAGACTGTATTGCCAAAGAACAAGAGCTATTTTGCAATACAGAAAACCCGGAAGTGTTACGCCGATCGTGTCCACGACTGTACAAATAAAGCAGCGTCGCACGTCTTATTTCACTCACACAAGCATGATACGCGTGCACGTACACGAGTTTCGGCTGTGCGCGAAGCATGTGGACTAAAAGTGTAGCTGAAAATCAGCGCTACAGAGATAATTTTTGTAGCATATGCTGAGTCAGAGCCTTTTCTGTGGTGCGGTTACAGTGCAACTTTAAAATTGTATAGGGAGTGCCAAATAGTTTTTATCGACTTTTTTACGTATAATCTATTTGTTTAATATTCTTTCTTATTATTCCTGTTTTCTATGTTGTAAGCTGTAACTGTTCCATTAAATAAATGTTATAATCAATCAATCAAAAAAAAAATGTAAAAATATCACACAGTGATTGGATCCGGCTCGAAGGACCACAATGTCGTCACGGTGTGTCACTATGTCTAAAAAGGTAAGGAGAAGAAGGATTAAGTGTGAGTGTTTAAGTATTACGTGATCTAAGTATACACGTCGCGTGCAGCAGTCGTGCGGCCAGAACGAGGAACTTCCAAAACACAATGTCACTGTGTGTATGTGGAGAGGTGCTGGTAACTGTTGCTCCCTAACACTGTTGTGCATGTGTGTGTAAGAGCTCGTCACCTGATTTCAGAGTGCATGTGCGTGTGTTTACACCAGTTGGATCCGGCTCGAAGGACCAAAACGCTTTCACCACTGGAATAGTTTGTCACTATGTGGAGAGGGGCTGGTACCTGTGACCCGTTTGTATGTGTGTTTATTTAATTCAGCGACTTAAGTAGCTTATTAAAGCGACTTAAGTACCTGATCAAAGCGACTTAAGTAACTGATTAAAGTGACTTAAGTACCTAATTAAAGCGACTTAAGTACCTGATTGAAGCGACTTAATTACCTGATTAAAGCGACTTAAGTACCTGATTAAAGTGACTTAAGTACCTGATTAACGCGACGTAAGTACCTGATTAAAGCGACGTAAGTACCTGATCGAAGCGACTTAATTACCTGATTAAAGAGACAAAAGTACCTGATCTCAGCATACACGTCTCGTGCGGCGGCCGCGTGCAGTAACCTCCGCGCGGCGGCGGGCGCGGCGGCCAGGCGGCACAGCGCGGCGACCGCTTTCTGTGCCGCTCGAGGTACTTCCGGCCCGTGATTTAGAACCAGGCATATTGCTACTAGATGGTCTTTGCCTGAGTTGTCTGATGCTGGAAGAGGAATTGTATTAAAACAGATTTTTGATTGTTGACCGTGTAGGGGCGGCATAGAAAACCTCCACCTCATCTCCTCCCACGGGTGTCGTAAAAGGCGACTGAGGAAGCAACCAAAGGACTGGCAGCAGCGACCTTTGTCTATGTACTTGAAGAGCTACTTAGCTATTACAAACCAAAGTAATGGGAAACTCTCTCTACAATGCTTGTCCTTGCGGCTGACGAGCTCCTTTTTAATCATTTATGCGGTATCAATCATATAATACAGCCCGTAATAGTATTTTAATGTAATTTCGGACAATATACTCGGTTAATACATTCTTGTCTCAATCTAGTCTTGAGTCGTAACAATCATTATAGAATATCCAACACAATCATAAATAGAATAGCAAACAGTGCAGTTGTTAGTAGTAATGTATACAAAAACTTACCCATAAGTAGTTTGCTGAGGCCAACGCAGCGGCTGGCCTGCGTCATGGCGCGCTCTATGGCCAGCCCACGCTCTAGCAGCTGCAGCGTGCTCGTTAGTGACTGCGAGACGAATTTCTAGAAAAAAAAAACAGTCAAAACTAAGACAGGACGCCTCTAATGTCATTCGTGCGATATCAGGGCGCGCCACGGCGTGCGAACTGTCTAAATTATTCTGTCAAAAACGAAACTCGATAAATATAAAGTGTTCTAGTTTTGGTGGTCACTGGTGTGACATTTTACTACAACGGAATACTTTTTATATTTATCTATCTTGTATTTTATTTTCACATTTTTAATATTTTAATCGAAAAAATAATACATAAAATATTGTGACAAAAAAATATCAAGCCCATCAAATCTCGGGGGATAAGCCGGTACAATACTCAATCTCATCCTTTCGCTTGTCTCCGCAGTATATAACAGGTCACGGGCCTTGTGCAGGACAGACAGGAGAAGCCACGACAGTCCCGAGGCTTTATGACACTCAGCTAAAAGCAAAGTCTTCCAAATTTCTGAGCATAAGCATAAAACTAAACAAAACTCAATCTCACCCGCTCTCTTTCTTCCGCAGTATACAACAGTTCACGGGCTTCGTGAAGTACGGACAGAAGGAGCCGCAACAATTCCGAGTCTGTATGCAGCTGTAGCGCCACCTGGCAGCCTGCACCGTCCGAAGCTGAATCCGCTGAAGGATCGTATTGGTCCAGCCATAGGACTAGCAGGTTCAGGCATAGGGATAGGACCTGGATATTGATTATTGAATGAAGACATATGGATAGTGATTCATCATTACAACCAATAACGTCCTCTGGACATAGGTCTCACAAACATTGTGAAGGGAGTTTGCCGTAATCACAACGCCTAGCAGGCGGTTTGGCGATAACAGTATGACTTCGTAAATTGTAATTATGTTAATTTAATTGATTCAAGCGGCTGCCATTCGTCCCAACCAACTGCACTTCTTGAATTAAAAAATATAATAATAATTTAATGCAATGGACGGTCATATTGCTTAGAGCGATTCCTTCAAGACAAGAAAGAATGGCACGACAATACACATAATAGAAAAACACCTGCCCTGCCTGAAGCACATTTGACCCGGACTTTTCGTGTCGTCAGTAGATTAACCAAAGATTTATAGATCTATATCTACACAAATTGCACTCGCCTGCCACTTCTCGTGCGGATGAACCACGGGGCGATGCGGGGCAGGTAAAGCTAACTCCGTCAGTACGTAGGAACAGTATGGGCCCACGCCCTCCTCCCGCGCCCCGCACCCTAATCCCACTGGCAACGGCCCCGACTGTGTTAGTGACGTCAGAAGGGCGAGGAACGCTCGGGATAGCGGGTACTCTTCTATACGGCATTCCACCTGTTGAGGGAATAAGATGGTAAATACGGTATACTACTTATAATTTCAGGGCGACTTTGATATAGGATACAATATAAGGTAACATGTATAGAACTCTGTTACACTTCGCACCAAATTAAGAATACACATAACAGATACATCGCTAGTGCTTCCAAACTATCTGTCAAAATTGACAACAAGATTAATCCGGCTCGAAGGACCAAAATTGACGTTCTGGTACATATGTAAAATTATAAACAGCCATTGCAAACTGACTACTAAACGACGACACCATTGTAAAATGCTGGCATTAAAATGTTTGGGCAATGTCCTGAACAATACCAGCTAGGTCTTCAGCTGGAAGGTAACTTGGCATCATACCAGACCTTTACCGCAGCTGAAAGTCTCTACCTCAACAAGATCTTGTCTCAAGGCTCTCCTGGGAGGCTGCACGAGCTGCGCAGCCTCGAGCGCGGTCCACACGCGCGGCGCGGTGGCCGCCCAGCCGCCCAGCGCAGCCAGGGTCGCCGCCAGCTGCGCCTTCAGCTGCAGGGGCACTTGGCAGCAGATTAGACCTGGGGTGGAGGGAGAATGGCCATTAGTCAGACAAGAAAATACGAAGCTAGTTTTAGTAGGTACAGTCCTATTAGGTTTTTTCGTATTGGTGTCAGTTTTGGACGGTTTATAATTATTGTTTCAAGGTTCCCGAAATTAAATTTTAAATTTAAACATCCTGTAAGAGTCGAAAAATCCCAAAAACTTTTTATTCTTTTACTATTAGGAATCGAGGTGTGCGTGAATACTAGAAGTGACGCAGACCTCATCAATCTTCGCCTTGAGCACAGAATACCTAATAGTACCAGGTACAGAAGGCTCACTCAATGGAGTCGTTTAAATAAAATTAAATCTAGCTGCGTACACTTAAAGCACAATCTAGCTCACTCCTGTTACATATAGAGTTAATATCTATCTCTCACTCTTATATCCAAAGCCACAATGCATATTCATGCGATAATGACCCGTGCTACTTTGCGAGAGCGCCTGTTTTAGGAACACTAACGGCATCGAGCAATTACTAGGGATGCGAGAACTTGGCGCGACAATGATTAGACGCGTGCGGCGGCGGCCCGCGGCTGATGGGCCCGCCGGCGCCGCCGCACGTACTTGCAGGTTTATACCTAACGTGCGGAGTGAGCCAGGCCTGCCTTGAGTCTAGAAGTGCCTTGAGTTTGGTGTAAAATTTTGGTACTCTCGCATTTCATAATTTTAGGTTCCGTATCTTAAACTTACCAAACATGACATTGACTGCGTCCCATTGTAGATTCTCGCATATTTGGATGCAGGCTGCCTGGTCCTGCTCCGCCACCGCTGCTATCAACTTTAGGGCCGCTATCATCGCTTCTACCTGATAATTAATAAATTATATCTTATTGTACAAAAAAAAACATTAAAAAAAACAGTATGTTGACCTATGCGACCTTATCGCTTTAAGGAATTTCTTCCAGATACCCGCATTGCACCCGGCAACTGTTACTACTGGTGCAATATTCCAGACTCCTACAAGCAAATTTCGGCTCTCTTTGCGGCCAACGCATGGCCAAGGTCACTCTGATGTTTGAGTACCATATCAGAACGCCTACAGCTGTAGGCGTTCTGATATGGTACTGATCTGGTTCGTTGCAGCGTATCCAATCCAGTCTAAAAAGGGGCCGCTGATTTTAGGCCAAATAGGCAGGCACTCACTCCGTTCTTCTGTTACACTACTATACGAAATAAACAGCAAATAAGTGCACAAGTGTAGACAAAGCTCACGAAGTTCAATAAATAAATACTTTATTTTTCTTTCAATACTAACCTCTTCCTGCCTGACCAGGAGTCGACCAGGCCGCGCCGCCGGCGTGACGATGGCGGTCGCCCCGAGGGACGACGCGTGCATCTGTTCTGAGAATGGGGCCGGATCGGACCGTAGGTTGCTATAAAAATTAATAATACTTGTATATGTCACCGGAAAATGACAAGAACCGTAAATTTATAAATTTACTAGGAAATTTATAAACTTTCGTAGGATTCTAAACGAGTGATAAATTGTATTATTTTACGCCTACATTTTCGTAAATTGATAAACTTACTAAACTCACTCGTAAAATAATAAGTAACCAATAACCAAACGCTATGTATAATGAATTGAAATTTAACACAGAGCTACGAAAGTTTTAGCCATGACCAAAATGTTTTATTTTGGTAGAGTGAAATAGGGAATTTTAACCCCCTACTAGGTAGGTAGGTACCTAAAATACAAGGTTACTTTTTGATAAAATATGCTATTATCCCATAATAGCATATTATATCTGTCACCGTTATAGTACGAAATACGTTAATGTGCTCTCTCCCGGGCACACTGTTTAGGTCAGTTAATGTGCGAAATTTTATGTGAAATATGGGGTATCTGGGGTCTCGCCGTTAAAGTGCGGAAAACAGAAAGCTCCTAACGAAAATTCAAATCTAGGGCAAAATTGTAGGTTAGTTTAGGCTTGGCTTGTGATCTTTAACCAGCGTAGCGAGCGAAGCGAGCGGAGCTTGGGTTACCTGTGTTAAACTGAAATCTAAAGCAACAATTTTTCGAACTTAACTTAGTCGTTAACTCTGTAGATTACCTAGGGATTTTGCAGATTACCTAGTTAATGTTGAGAACAACATTTTATTTCGAACTCTAACGGATTCAGCCAGTTAGTGCACTTTTACTGAATTTCGCACATTAGCGGTCACATATTAACCTATAAACCTACTAAGTTTTTAGTACCAGTAAAAATACTTTTAGTGTGATCGAATTGTTTGGCAAGTCTGATTGTACGTAAGTCTATGGACGCAAGCATTTTCACTGTCAACATCGACCAATCAGAGAGCAGTGTGTTATTTTGCGTATTTCAAAAAGCGTAAAATTAAAAGCTCTTCTGTGATTGGTCGATCCGTTTAGAATCTTACGGATTGATATCCGTTAGTTTATAAATTTACTACGACGCGTCGAAAATTTATAAATTTGCGAAAAAGTGGGCGTAAAATAATTCAATTTATCTCTCGTTTAGAATCCTACGAAAGTTTATAAATTTCCTAGGAAATTTATAAACTTGCGAATCTTATTATTTTCCGGTGACATATATAAAACTTAAAATTGTATTACCTACCATAGATGTGTAAATAAATATTTATCAACATTAGTAATAAGATAGAATAACTATGTCAATATAAAGTAACACAAAACTCAAAACCTTAAACAAAAAAAAAAGAACTAAGTACACAGAACATCAAAGAAAGAGGTAATTTTTTGTCGAAGAATAAGATTAAGGGTTATTATTATTATGAATTGGTGGAGCTAAATGCTAGACTTCTAATAATTTTAATTTAAGTCACGTCTTAGATCGAAGTTTGGTATTTATATACATCAACTTGTATAATTAACAATGCGATAGATTTAACAAATAATAATTAATAGCCAGATTTGCCTTGTCAAGTAAGAGAATATTCACAAATTCATTTTCAGTTAAAATCTAGTTAACAGACACAATATTAAGCAAAAATACTCACTCTCGATAAGAATGCAGGGCGGCAAGCAAATGGTGAGCAGACAACGGCGGCGCGCGTTCACTAGCCAGTAAGGCCCACGTGTGTCGCGGAACGCACAGTGACGTCAGAGCCACCAAGTAACCCCCCAGTAAGGGAGGAGGCACTAACTCCCCGGATAGACGAACAAACTTGTATAGAGTTGCTGCACGACCGCCAGATCTGGGAGCGTAGGGTGGAATGTTTTGAAACTTCATTCAGTGGCTGCCTAGTATGGGTGTGTAGGGTGGAATGTTTTGAAACTTGATTCGTTGACTGCCAAATTTGGGTGTCTAAAGTGAAATGTTTTCAAATTCGACTACAAATTGACTGCTCCGTGGCTCAGTTGGCAGTGATGTGGACTGAGTAAGCGTGTGCACCTGGGTTCGATTCCCGGGCGGGGCGAATATTGATATGATGAATATTATTGATTGTTTCCGGTCTGGGTGTAATGTTCGTCTCTGTGTATGTTTCGGGTACCCTAGATACAGGTTCTTCTTAGTTAGGGGCTCTGAGTGTGATGTGATGTGTTGTGTTATTCATTCAATAACTGCCTAATTTGGGTTTGTATGGTGGAATGTTTTAGTACTGTACATGATTCTATAGATATAAAGCTAGAAGGCCCAAGTGTGTCGCACAACGCACAGTGACGCTAAAGCCCCCAGTAGGGCAGAGGCACCAGCTCTAAACTTATATAAAGTTGCTGCACGACCGCCAGATCTGGTAGAGTAGGATGTGTTTTAAAACTTCATTCAGTGACCACCTTATTTGGGTGCGTATGGCGGTCGTTTTATAATCTCGATTCCTTCCAAATATATATTACATTCATGTCAATCATACAAAAATTGGATAAAGTAACAAATAGTTCTCATCAGCTCAGGCGGAACACGTCCACTGCTAGACATTCGTCTCCCCTACAGATCACAAGGACCTTTTTTTTGTATTTGGCAATACAAAAAAAAGGTTTGTTTAGCACTAAACGCTTTTCTTTCCACTTTCTTCCTTTCTTTCTTTCTTTCATTGTCAGGAGGTTTTGCAATAATGTGATTAATTAATTTGACGCAGTTTAAATTTTTCAACAAAGGACGCTGCTGTCCGTTCTAAGGGTGTTTTCCATATTGTTATACTTACCGGTAGTTGTGCGAGTGGCTAGCTTCACAGGCCATCCAGTAATCGTGTCGCAAACCGCGCGGGTCCGACGCGTACAGTTTTGTGACGCAGCGGAGTAGAGAGTCGAACCGCGTCCGCGCGGGTCCGGCCGCGGGCGGCGGGGCCAGGCCTTCTGCTGCGTACATGTGCACTGCGCGGGCTGCTTCATCCGCTCTGATTATACGAACAACTAATGAGCTAAGTTCCTATTTAATGCAGTATAGAATACTTAGTATATTTTTATTGAAAGTTGATTTAATGAAAAAAAAAATGTTTACAAGATTACTTTAAATAAATAATACCTAATTTGAGTCCCACTTCTGTATTAAAATTAATATTAAATTATATTTTAATTTTGAAATTTTAGTTTATAATACAAATAAGACTTACTTGACCCTCATCTCCATCAGTTTCGAGTGCATTAGCACAACAAAGTCCGTGATGAGCGAGTGCAGTCGACGCTGGTAGTACTCTTCTTTCACTGATTGCTCGTTCGATAGAATAGCTTCGTCTATGTACTCGAACACCTGTGCATAAAACAAGTACAGATATCTCAACTTAAGGTGGTAACTCTCGGTATGGCGCGAAATTCAATTTTTTTCGCATTTTTTATTTATTATAGCGAAAGTATTCACTTTTAATATAGTTTTAATGAATTCGCGTATCTAAAAAACCATTTCCCACATTGTAATACAACGTTTTTTGAGACAGACCTACTGATTTTGTGTCTAAGGACATAACTGAATACTTTCGCCATAATAATTTAAAAAACGCGAAAAAATTTGAATTTCGGGCCATATCGCGAGTTACCTTAGCTGGAATTGCATTTGTGTGAGTGTTCACACCGATAGTGTAGAGTGGCAATCGCTTGAGGCGCGGCGCGTCTCGCGCATGGTTTAAACCGGTTTACACTGCCGCTCACATACTTCACACACACAAATGCAATTCTCAGCTTAAGTTGAAAGATCTGTAGTCACATTTTATCATTTCTACGTCCTCGTCTATTGTTGGACATAGGCGTTTCCTACAAATCGCCACAAGGATACGAATTTTGGGGAAGTTTTGTCATAAATGCCGCGCTTGGTAAGCGGGTTGGCGATCGAAAGTTTTTTAAACGAACGACGCTGCTGACCTTTATTCGAGTGTCTCCTAAGCCGCCTTTTACATATTTTAAATTGTCAAACTGGTTGACAAATTTATGAGTGATTTAAAGTCTAGAGTGCGTGTCAGATAAGTTTACGCGCGACCGGTGGCGTCACTGTATACGTACTTAACCCGCCATTCAAAACGAATGCCTGAGTGCTTATTCTACTATTTCTATCTATCTCCTATCATCTATCTACTATATTTATATAAAAATGAATCGTAGTTCGTTAGTCTCGCTAAAACTCGGGAACGGCTGGGCCGATTTAACTGATTTTGATTTTGAAATGTTTGTAGTAGTCCAGGGAAGGTTTAAAAGTTGAGATAGTATGGAAAAATTGAGAGGAAGTTAGTAAAAACAACGATTTAGTTTTTCGATAAAAAATTGTACTTCACCGTAACGTACATACGAACTTCAATTACGTACGTCATTGAAGTTCGCCGGGCTAGCTAGTTGGTTTATAAATATTTTGACCGCATGCAGATTAAACTACCACATACTCTTAATTATATTTTAATTTGTAAGCGCATCAGACTTCAGAGTGATTGACTTTTGCATATCACTTTGATAAACTACCATCTACCCACACATTCATACAAAACTTACCTTTCCATCAATAGCAGCATCAACCAGCGCCTCATCTTGGTCCAACAGCTGCTGTCTTTGCAGCGACTGAGGGGCCCTCCTCAAAGCCGCTAAGGCCAAACCTAAGGACAACTGGCACAAGGCCCTAACACCTGAGCTGGTCTTCTGCTGTTCTTGCGAAGACTGGTTTGGGTTCACTGGAGGTGATAACTCGTCCAGTAGAACGGAGATTAGAGACGGATCTTGGATTAGGGGAAGTTTCTTGCTCAATTCTTCGCCGTCTTCTCGCCTATTTGGGGGAAGTAGAAATAATATTAAGATCCAATTTACAGCAATGCTAGCGCCCTTCGCGAAAAAAAGAAATCTTCTAAACTAAGGCAAATATCACATGTGGCACAGTATGACACTTGATAATGTAGCCTAGTATTGTGAGGGTACTTTTAGGTTAAAGACCAAAGAAATTCTAGAAATACTAATCTGCTAAGTGAAAAAGATACCTATTTTCACGAGATTAGAGTCGAATGATTTGACAAAAAAAAACATGGTGGAGAGAAATACAGTGACATTTAACAATTTTAACAACAGTAGTGAGAGTCTACACTAATATTATAAAGAGGAAAGATTTGATTGTTTGTTTATTTGCATTGAATAGGCTGCGAGACTACTGAACCGATTTCAAAAATTCTTTCACTATTAGGAAGCTACACTATCCCCGGGTGTAATAGGCTATAGAATATTTTCAAAAATTCAGAATGAAGGTCGGTATAAAGTTCGCCGTGTCAGCTCATATTAAATAAAGTAACAAAAAATCTTGATGGAGAGAATTTATTATGGCCTCCAAAATTCTTTTTTTTTTTTTTTTATTGCAAGGTAATTTGTTGTACCGGAAGGCCAGACGAACAGCGAAAACTGTAGGGGCACCTTATTTTACTAAAGAAGCTTAAACAATGGTGACTAGACTTACCTATGCAAAACGGACAAGTCCAGAGCGTAAAGCAGCGCCATTTGCAACGCCAGCGAAATGTCGTCCAGGGCGCCCGTGGGACCCTGGGACGGCGACGACGACTCCTGACAAAAAACATACATTACTGGACTGAACTGACGACAAAGTGAGAGTGTAGGATCTGTCGTAAAACACTCCCAGGAATTGTCATCCGCCCAAAATTATAATCAAAGTCTACACTGATAGAAAGTATCATAATAAACACTTCATACACATTTATTCATTATATAAAATGTTCACACTTACACACGAATTTCTATGATTCTGGCATCAATGCATCAATTGTAATCAATTCAAATCCAAAAAAAGCTGAGTCAGGGCCGAGCCATTCCCCCACAAAACTCTTAAAATTCACTAGTAAATTTAGTAATTTCGTATGTACACCTCGTGTGCGACTTATTTTTTGCACCTGTGTGTTTGTACGCAAATAAAGATATTATCAAACTTACTTCCGCCAACAATCTTAGTAGGGTGTCCCTAGGCAGGCCGCGCTGAGCTGACGCCGAGAAGACCACTCCGGCAAGAAGTTTTCTAGAGGAAACCATAAAGCAGCGTCAATTTGTATGTCTACATGGATAAATAAAGACTTTGGCACACACATCATTTTCCATTACAGGAAACCCTAATGCGACAATATAAGACTTATTACTACTTAAATCAGATAAGAGCAGCAGATATACTGCTTTGCTGCCTGTTCGAGCTCGCCCAAACTACAGTTGAAAATATCAATTCTAGAGGCCAGTACGTTTAACAGTCTTATTCCCCTAGTGAGATTAAATCAAACGTATAGCAATGTATGAGACCGTTTACGGAGACGCGTTGGCAGGGCACAGTCAGGGCGGACGCCACGGCGGTGCCTGCGTCAAAAAGAGAAAAGGGCAAAGTGACTCGAAACTTAGATCATGCAAACGAAAATTATTGATTCTATCAGCTGACGAGGTCAATGTACGGCATTGCTGATTAATGCTGGTTAAAAAACCTCTCCTATGCTTTATGACCTCCTAGTCATTTGCTGTTTGCTGATGAGCTCGGATGGCTCCTATGAATGTGGGGAAATGCACGGGAGCTAAGTGCAGGCACTTCTCGACCCCCAACACAGAAGAAGAAGAATAAGACGGCCTTGTCAGAAACACAAACACCCTGTATAATCTCACCTAGTACTCTCAATAGTATTGAGCAGCCGTCTATGATGTTTCCTCGGAGGTAAAGCCCTGTTGTTCTGCAACAGCTCCAATTCAGCTGGTATATTCAGCCTTTTTAGAGCATCCAGTGTGTTGCCGAGCAGACCGTCCGCTATTAGTTGGTCCACGTAGCGGGTAACATAGGCTATCACTTCTTCACGAGCTGATATTGACCTGGAATATTCAATATATTTTTAGAATCTTCATCATTTCAGACGAAAGACGTCCACTGCTGGGCATAGGACTCCCCCACAGAATGCCACAACGACCGGTCTTAAGCGACCCTCATCCATCCATATTGAAACAACAAATAAATTATTTAAAACAGAAATAAGGGTATTGATTTCTTGCATGAATATCAAAGCAATTCCCTTTAATTTCATGCCATTGTCCATTATAGACATTATCTCTACATCAATAAAGTGTAATTTGGAATGAAACACTGTCTCCAATTTATAGAAATAAAACTTTATTTCCAGGCAAAAACAAAATGTAGGGATCAGCATCCTCAATTCCTCAACGAAGTGGGGATTACAGCAAAACCCCCTCACAATGTCTGCCCTTGTGTCAATAATTGAGGATGACTTATGTTTAGCAGTTAATGTTTATATCTATACCAATATTATAAAGAGGAAGGATTTGTTTGTTTGTTTGTAACGAATAGGCTCCGGAAATACTGAAGCGATTTGAAAATTCTTTCACTGGTAGGGAGCGACATTAACCCCGAGTGTCATAGGCTAAATTAGATTTTCAAAATAATTAAGGATCCTTACCTAAACTCAAATAATGTAACCCAAGGTGCAATATTTTTTCTGTTGTTTACATATTTTGACAGGTGGTTTGTTGTTGTTGTTTGTTTTTTATTCGGCCATTCAGGGCAGTCAAAAGAACATAGTCTATAGAGCCAAGTCTTTTGTAGTATCTTATATTCTATGGCGTAACGAAGTAAGCCGGGAAAGCTCGTAATTAATATGATGATGAGTTAATTAGACCATAATTTAATTAATGATCATACCAAGAGACACCATCCCTCGCCATAAGCAGTTCCTTCAGAGCTCGGAGCAAGGCACTGCGACCGTCGTAGTAGAGTAGTACAGCGATGAGACCGCGCGGTAACGCGGGATGACGCGCCGCCTGCCGCGCCGCCGTGTGCAGTAGCTCTAAGGCTAGGTACTCGTTCACGTTGTACATGTCTGGTGGATTATAATTACATTATTAAACAACTAGAGGCTGCCACGCGGTTTCACCCGCGCAGATCTCTCATAAACACAAAAATCTATCAGTTTTTTCCCGTTTCCATGGGAATTTCGGGAATTCATTCCTTTGTGCTCCTCTACACTCCCCAAGGAAACCACATGCAAAATTTGAGCACGCTACGCCAAGTAGTTTCGGCTCTGCGTTGTCTGTCAGTCAGTCAGTCAGTAACGGTAGAGTTTTATATATATTGATTCATGGTAAAATGAAGAAATAACAATCAAATCTATTAATTTTTAATATGTATTGTTAAAGATATTTTAGATTCATTATGCAAAAAAATAGTAATAGAATAATAAGTTGACAAAGGGTAGCTGTCCTGTCCACTTACCAGATATTATTATAGCCTCATCCACCAGTTCTTTAGACAGCATTGTTCTACCAATGCTCGGCAGGTTGACTCCCTCGGTAATGCCTCTTTTGATCTCATCACGGCTAGTAGGGTTTTTGGTCTAAAATGAGAGAAAATTATTTTAAAAACTTTATCATTTAATTATTTGATCGCAGACACATTTTGAATTCCTCAATAATGTTAGTTAGGACAAAAGCATATCAGTCAGTTTGCATCCTGCATTGTAAAGTAAATATTTTATGTTCTGGCCAGTTAAATGATTCCCACAAGAAACTAAAAATAGGTAGGTAAATCAATACATAGTATAAAACAAAGTCACTTCCCGCGTCTGTCCCTATGTATGCTTATACCTTAAAAAATATGCATGGGATTTTGATGCGGTTTTTTTTAATAGATAGAGTAATTCAAGAGGAAGGTTTATAATTATGTATGATACAAAATATTATTAGGTTGTGCGGTATGAAGTTCGCTGAGTCGACTAGTGTCTAGTGTTCTATAAAATTTAAATAAAAACTCACAGGATTTTTCAATAGGGAAAGGAATGTCTGCCTGTGCCGTCGCAGTACAGCCTCAAATGTATGAACAGCATACTGCGCTCCACTACTTTCCCGTGCCAAGTAGCCCTCCACAACGGCTACTAGTTCCTTGTATGGAGTCCATAGATCTTCTGTTGCTGTTCCTGTACATAGAAATGTATTGTTAGATATAGAACCAAATTATACATTATAACCTGCGCAGATAAAGAACAGTTTTAAATATGGAGTCGATCCGCATGCTATCTCGCTAAAAGATAAAGCTTAAGCACCAGAGAGTAGACACTATGTTTGTCTTCCCGCACTGAGTGACAACATCGTACGGGGTTCAGGAGGCCCCGTTACGCAGTTAACGTAATTAATTCTTTGTTTTTTGTAATTGTAATAAATAATTAAGAATTATTTATTACAAAGAGTCGGTAGAAGAAATAATAAAACTTTTTTGCCAACCATACATTACGAAAAAAAACGTCCGCCATATTTAAAACTGCTCTTTATCTGCGCGGCTTATAGAAACAGTTTTTTAATTTATAACCTCAATGTCAACCAGTTATTTGTGGTTTAGGCTAGACATACTTTCATTTTGAAGGCTAAATTTACTTCCGAAGATACTTCTGTCGCTTTAAATGTGTATAATTCGTCCTAAAATGAGAGTTGGTCGAGATAACCGCCAATTTATTACCTTCGCTTAAGTCCATCGCGTTGAGTTATTACTTTGCCCAGTGGCCACGCAACAAGCAGGAAGCTCGCAGGACAAAAGCTTTTCAGTATATGGCTGCAATATCACTTTATTTTCTCTAAAATAGTTCAAATAAATCAAAATAATCCGGTAGAAACACCACCAAACTACTAAACTGAACTGACTGAACTGAACCGACTGAGACTGACATGACATGAATCGAATACTGATTGAAGGTCAATGTGATTGAATGAAATTACTGGCGGCTGGCGGTGTAGGTACCTAGTTGTTGATGGGTTGATGGTTGATGTAAAATGTATATAAATATTCCAGCGACTTAAATCTTTAAAAATTTCAAAACGTGGTTGTGTTATGTATGTTAAGTACAGTGGCGGACTAGGAGGCCGTAACAGATTTGTCTATGGTTTCATCAGCCCTAGACTGTATTACCAAAGAATAAGAGCTATTTTGCAATACAGAAAACCGGAAGTGTTACGCCGATCGTGTCCGCCACTGTACATACATACTTAGGTCTTTTTTGTCTATGGGTAGCAAGTGTCCGTAGCACTTCCGGGTTTTCTGTATTGCAAAATAGCTCTTGTTCTTTGGCAATACAGTCTAGGGCTGACGAAACTATAGACAAATCTGTTACGGCCTCCTAGACCGCCACTGTACAGTCAAGGACTAGGAGGCCGTAACAGATTTGTCTATGGTTTCGTCAGGCCTAGACTGTATTACCAAAGAACAAGAGCTATTTTACAATACAGAAAAACCGGAAGTGTTACGCCGACCGTGTCCGTGACTGTACATAAATTATCTGTAAAGGTACATAAGGTAGCTACCTACCTCATTATCATTATCCTCAAAGCTATACATCAGAGCCTTACAAATTCCAAGCAAGATTGTCTAGAGAGTCAAAGACCTCAGAATAAGGAAACCGCCGCTAGAGTCAAAGACGCATATTTTTGATTTCGGTCATGGTTTAGAAGATAGGTATTAATTATTTATTGGTAGTGGCGCTAGCTTTGCAGCGTAAGCTCTTAACAAAATAAAACATGAGGAAAAATATGAATTAACGTGGACGACTCCAACCTCAGAGTAAGGAAACCGCCGACTCCAACAACCCACCGTACATTTTAGTAGTTTATTTTCTCCTAAAAATTTTGCAGGGTAGAAATAACTCTTAGCTATAAGGCCGCCCATTGAAATCAATGTACCTATTTAAATAAGAATATCGTAGTTTTGATTGCAATAGTGTCTATCTGAGATATAGAAATACTAAATTTCCTCCTAAACCTATTTAAGAGTACTCTTACTGAAAAAATACTTCTAAAGTACCTAAGGCTTTTTACAAAAAAGGACTCCTTATTGTATTAGATCTTAGTCCCTTGTATTTTTATTTTTTCTAGAGTGGCGCTACTTCTAATGAGGTAGGTAACAAAAAACATTTTATTTCTTAAAACATTTACTGTATTCAAATTACTTATACAAATACATTTTGAACACAAAAGCTTTGATCTTCGATAGGTAACATAGATATAGGTCTGTACTTGAGCTAAGATAACCAATAGCAGATTTTAACCTAAACCACTGGCTAAACATGGTTTTAATCGCTATTATGACGAATTAGTTATTTAAACTAAGTCTAGTGATCTAGGTTTAAATCCCAGGTTTAACTCTTTTTGCGGTAGAGCCAATAGCCAACTTTAAGCACAAGAACCATAAACATACAAAATTATAACAACTCCTACTCAAACAGCTTTCTCAACGTCACTGAGATACTTAACACATTTGTTCCTGTAAAATGTGTTGTTATAAATCACAATATTATTGAAAAAGTTCTCAGTATAAGTCTCTTTTACCGGCAGCACGCTTAGCACGTCTTTAATATCGCTTCCAAGCGAACACTCCTCACCAATCGACTCAAACATCTTAATCGAATCTTTGTTCATAAAATTATGCAACACAATACCATCAGCTTGTGTAAATCCAGTTTCTAAAAAGCACTTTGTACACAAAAGGTACAGTACGCTTACATTGAAATGTGTTAGCGTGTTATAGTTACTCAACAACAACGATTCACCTTTAGCCAATCCTTGTACACATTTCAACAACTTCTCAAAACATCTTTTCTCATAAACAAAATACTCTTCAATAAAATCGTATTCTGGAAACGCTAGTGTAGTCCATTCAGGCACTGTACGCTCGATATAACTGAGATCATTAACACTTTCCTTCCTTTCACTAAGAATTATTTTTCTAAACTCATCCTCGCCTATTATTTGCTGATATAATTTAAATATAGGAACAAATATAAACTTTGAACTGCAGATTCTGTCCAACGGTTTTCCACAAGTGAAAGATAAAGCAACCATTCTGTCATCATACAACTCAGCCCACCGCACTTGTTCATTTATAAAGATTGACGGATTTAACATAACATCAGTTTGAAGGCATATAGATAAGCTCTTTGTTTTCTCTTTTAGGGTAAGAGTTTTGAACTGCTGCCTCTGTGTGTAGGACCCTCGGTGGTATCTAGGATTTGTGTTTATCTTGTTCTCTTCATGCAGGATTCCTTTTAATATTTCCTGCTCATACTCTAAAGGACTTAAATCATACATCCTTATGTACTCTGAGGCAACAAATGATCTTATCCTTTTTACATCTCCTTGTAAGCCAAGACTGTTTGGCATCAAATAAGCTTGAAGGTTATTGTTTATAACTTGACATTGTATTGAGCAGAAGTAGTAGGCACACTCTTCAATTTGCTTCAGAAATTCTGATGGAATTGAAGCAAGAGGAAACAAAGATTTGTTTAAGTAAACTTCTGTTCCATATCCCTCCTTCAACTTTGCTAGATATGGCTTTAACGCTTCTTCTCCTTTGAAGTCAAGGCATATAGCGTAGACTTCTGAGTTGCCTTGCCTCGAAGTGATGGGCTTGTAAATGTTCACTTCTTGGAATAAATGGTTTATCAGAAACATTAGGTTAACAGTGGAATGTTCGAATATTGTAAACAGTTTGAACACTAGAGTCCCCCCTGAAAAATAAACAAAAACTAATTTAATTAGGATAATTTTTAAATTAAGCAGTGAATCCAGTGTTGTGTTTGGATATTCAGTTTTTACCTTGGCTCAGAGACTGCAAAGCAGTAACAATCTCACAGTAGTGGAGCGGAGATGTAACTTCTTCTTGTGCATCTGGTCTCTGTAGGCAGTCTATAGACCCATCAGCTGTTACCAACATCACCTGGAATAATATTATCATTTATTGAAGTATAAGTTGGGTGTAAATAAATTTGAGAAAAAAAAAATTTAGGACATCAAACTAAAATGTTCCCTTTTTTTTGTTTGTGAAATCAAAGAAAAAAGGAAGCCGCATGTTTTCTTTCTAAATGAGAATGTTTTCTTGTATTTTTTTCCTTATCAATATCAACTAGAAAAATATTGAGCATAGATCTCTCTATTTTATTATCTAAAGGTTTTTAAATGGCCATCTAACCATTGTTCACAAAAATTAAAACCAACCTTGCCCAAAGCCTTTGCTCTCTTTATTATAGCCTGCGAGTTTACCCAATCCATAAGATTTCCTGTGTTATCCAATCCAAAGTCCCAATGAGGCAGAGTGTGGAACATGAAGCGGTCATCACTGATCATGTTGGATAATGAGTTTCCTTCATAGTATGGGTTTAGGGTGGAAGCTACCCATTGCCACTGAAAATTACCAAAAATTGAATTTTGCTTTCTGTATCTGAATTCATGCATATGTTTTAAGAAAACTAAGATTTTACGTCTGGGTCTAAATGGTTAGACTAGGTTCGAGTCACATTTTTTTTACATATTCTTTGTTTATCAGACATCCATTTAGTCCATTATTTTTTAGAATGAGAAGAGCAAACAGATGTAATGTAAAGTAAGTAAAAATTTATTTATTAATAGCCAAAACAGTAAACATAATTTAATTACAAAAATATGATTAAGTGTGTGATAATGTGTAAATTAATTTTAAAGCCTGAGCAACTCGGTTAAAAATGTGTTTTGGATTCCTAAACAACATGGAATATGGCATAATCTTGTAATGCTTACATCAATATCAGGATAATGGCTCTTCAAATAATGATTGAAGGAGGTTATGAAAGCCCCAGGTGCTTCACACAGATGCAGTGACACAATCTTACCCTCCTCCACCGCTTTGGGAGGAACAATATCGAATGTGTACGCGCACTCGTAAAACTTAGTCCACGCTTGGGTCAGGAATTCAGGGTTTATAAGCGATTTCAGTTTCCAGCACACTTCCCCAGAAGGATTTCGCCGGCGCGTGTGTGCGCTCCATTCCTCAATGTTAAAGTCGTTCAACTGGCTCTTGTGGAAGTTTAGACGAGACTTGAGCGTCTCCAACTCCTTCACTGACCAGGGTGATTCTGTAAACCAAGTATCCCGGTCTGGTAACTTCCAATCTGCGTCGAAGCGAAACCGAAACTTTTTGTTGAACAGGTTATTTATCTCATCTTCGTAACTGTTGTTCCTCTGCCGCTTGTAAAATGTTTGACGGGACTGTAGGAAACTGTGGTCTGAGTTTTGAAACATTTTAGCGAAATTTTAGTTGGGTTATCATTGATTTTAATTTTTTGTTTACAAACAAAACATTGGTTGGGTGGGGCGAACAGGGAGCGGAAAGGGAAAAACTCGAACGAAAATGGAATGATAGTCTGTGGACGGATGTAAAGTAGGAGTTTAGGACAGAGTTGCAGGAACAAGAGGGAGGACGAATTCGCTCTAATAGCGACTTAAGAAAGCCAAGACAGGGCCCCACACAATGCTCGTAGCTTGTCTATGGGTAGTAGTGGATTGAATGATGTGATTTTTTTTCAACATCAATCAATTGTAATTTTTGCTTTGCGTTGCGCGTCGTTGCCTGCCTCATCATAATTTAATTTTATTTTATGTAAATTGTTCGGATTTCTTGTCTTGAACTTAAAACTGAACAGCCTGTTGTTAACTTGATACTAGACGAAGACCAACTACAGTGACAGACACTGACCTAGTTACTGATCGAGACGAGTGTATTTATAATCAGGCAGGACTGCTGACGACTACTCCACAATGGGTGACCGGGGATACAAAGGGTTTGACGACCGCTCAAAGTCTGTAGAGGAGGGTCCACCGCACTCTAGGGTGTTCGTTGTCTGCAACAAAAAATACAAGGAGGCCGACCTAAGGGAACCATTCGAAAAGATGGGTACGGTGGAGAACATCCACATCCCCCGCGATCGCAGCTCCAACGAATCCAAGGGCGTCGCTTACATCAAGTTTGCAAAAACTTCAGAAGCGGCTGCTGCGATCAAGCATTACAATATGAAGGTCCTTCCCAATGAGACTAGACCCATCAAGGTTATGATTGCATGCAACCGTAATGAGAACAATGGTAACAACAATATAAGCGAAGAAAAACTAAAGCGTCTCTTCATATTAGTCCCTAAATCAGCTAAGGATGTTGATATAAGAGAGCATTTTTCACAGTACGGACAAGTAGAGTCTGTATTTATCCAAAAAGATAAAAACACCCAAGAGAGTAGAGGCTTTGCTTACGTAACTTTTGAGACATTCTATGACGCTGCAAAGGCTTACGAGGAGTGTGACTCCATGTACAAGCCAGTATTTGCTACACCCAAAGACGATCTCAAGAGAGGTAGGAACAGTGCATCAGGGTCTGACTATAACGGTGACATGATGAATTACAATAACTATGACAATATTGGCTACTCACAAGAGAGACAATTTTTAGGCAGCTCACCCAGGGGTAGAATTGATGGCAGCAATAAAATATGTGTTACAATAAACCCTCAGTTACCAGCAAAATATATTCAAACATTATTCAACATCATCCCAGGAATGGAAAATTTCCAATACACCAACGACAACTACCAAGGTTTTTCCAAAGCTATCATCACCTACCAAGACAGCAGCTATGCCGCCCATGCTATTGAAAGACTTAACAGCTTTGAATTCCCTTCTGGAGAAATAATTACTGTTGAACTTGACAAAAGTCCTATGATACAAGCTGCGAGTGACTTAAAAAGTATTGTTGACACATTTAAGAATGCAGTCGAATCTGGCAATGGTGCCGGTGATTTAGTGCACTTGGCCGAGGCTATAGCGCAGGCTTCTAGTTTTATAAAGGTGGCGACTGCCAGTGGAGCTCTGTCGGATCCAAAAACTGACAATGCAGCATCAATTTGTAACGTCACGTTGCCACCTCCGCAGCCTCTTTCTGAGACAAGGCAATGCGTGAAGAGATGTTTCATTGTGTGCAAGCCCAAGCCACCGCCACTATTGGCTCTTCAAGAGGTGTTCAGACGTTTTGGAGACTTGATTGACATTGTGACTTATCCAAACAAAAACATTGCATTCGCTAAGTATGCCTCAGTCAAAGCAGCCCAGGAGGCGATCAACACACTGCACGGAGCTACGGTGTGCGGCTCAATGCTTAAAGTGATGGAAGCTGATGAAAGACGGACTAATGACGACTCAAAACGAATGAGAATTGACGTAGATGAAGACTGACTAAAACAATGTACTAAGAAGGCTATCCGACTTTACAGACAATTTTTTAAAAGAAGAGTAATAAGTCGCAAAAATTAATTATCCTTTTAATTCTGTAGTTACAAAATTAGACTGGCGCTAATAAAATTAATTACAACAATTGACTGCTATTTTGACTATTTTACCACAAACGCTTGACTATCTAGGAGTATAGTATAGATGACAGGGCCTTACATGCGTAAAACAGATTTATAAAGACCTACCTAATTGAAAGAAGTCATAATTTATTTTTAGACAATTTCTTTTAAATTTCAGATGTGTCCAAGCCATGCATTAAATGATTAAGATTAAGGTTTTATTTATGTCTATGACACTTAGGTTTATTATTCCAGGGAAACCACAAAATTTAAGCTAATTGCCAGAGAGAATAATGGAACTTTCTATGTTTTGTTTTTACTAATAATAATTGCAAGAATTTTGGGAGTGGGTTATCTTCCAACAAAACCATTGTTCTCCGCAATTTTTAGCTTCCATACATTCATTCCCAACTTCCTCCAAAGAATATTATTAATTTTTTTTTTTACAGTCAGAAACAGTAGATTTAAAATAGTAGCATAACTTTGGTCCCATAGCCTCTGAACAGCTAAGTTGGTGGCACTGTAAATATTATAAACTGTTACCCCCTTACCACAAAAAAGTTAGACTGGTCTAAATCGTCATTTTGTATGACGAATTAGTGATTTAAACCTAGTCTAGTGATTTAGACAAGGACACTTTTTGTGGTAGAGCCGTTAAAGACTAGGGAAGACTATAAAAAAAGACTATATAGAAAAAACACATTTACTAAAACTTAATTCTCATCACAAGTAAACATTTTCCTACACTCTAAGAACTTGAATGTAACATCATTGATGACAGTAAGTATGTTCCTTATAATGTCAGTGTACGGCAGGTTTGCTGTGATTGGCTTGGTTTGCCATTCTTCATTGCACTGGGATAGCTTTGTTTTACACTGCACCATCTGAAGAAGAAAATCTAAGTTTAGAACTTTGAGAATTAATAGAATAAAAAACTAATGAAAATCGGTTAATTCATTTGGGCTCTATGATGCCACAGACAGATACACACGTTAAACTTATAACACATATATGTTTTTTCGTTGGGGGTTAAAAAAAGAAACACATCCATTCAGATATCAATCAAAACTTTGATAACCTTTTTACAAAAGCTGTATGCTGCATTTATATATAGACAAGACACTCAAGATTTAAACACAGCAGTTTGATGATGAGTAGTAATGAATCTTTGCAGATTACAGTTATTGTATACATTCTAAAAAAATAGAAACCTTTGTAAACAGCTCAACCTCCTGGCACAACTGTGGCAGTTTAGCTTCTAATTCATCATTCTTCTGAAATGATTGACTATCAAACTTTATAGACTGAATGCCTGCGAGTCCGTTACATAAATCTTCCAAACTCGTCACAAATTCATTTAGATCTAACGAGTCTATCCTGTTTGAAACATCGGGACAGTGTATTGATGACTTGTTCAAAATGTCTTTCTTCTGCTCGACGACTATAGTCCTGAATTTTCTTATTGATTCGTCAATATCTAAGTCCAGTACATTCATGTCAGGAAGTAAAAGTTTAGGCGAGCTACTTTCTAAAAACTGCGATATATCTTCGTGCCGCGTTATGTCGCTGCATGGCTCGTTATCCACCACTGCTGCCTTCTCTATTGTATTAAATAAGTTCTTTATTTCAGCTATAAACCTGCGAGAATCCTCCACTTCTTTATCGATTTCGATGGACAGTTTTTTGAGTTCGGGTAATTTGCCTGATGAGTTTACGTGATCTGCAAATAGGGAATGGACTTCTTCGATTGTGGTCATCGTTATGTTCTTTAGTTTTAGAACTGTTCCAAAAAAAGATACAACCGACACAAATAAAATAAACAAAGGCCAACCACAACCAACGACAACAAAAATAAATCAAACCACCATCAAACAAATTCAAAACAAACGAACGAAAGACAATCAGGCTTTCGGATTGATTGATTAACTGTGTAGTTTTGTTTAAAATACTATCAATCAGCCGTATCGGATAGTATGTTTGCACCTTCCTTTAACATAAAAAAAGGTTTTGTTGGCCTATGGTCAAGGCCTATGTACTACCCTATCAATCATACAAATGTTGAATGTTTGATTGATTGAAAACATACGTCACATGTGTTGTTTGTTGTGGTCCTCTCCTCGTCCTCGATTATTTGAGAGTTTTTGGTTGCCGTTTTCTTCGATTAGTCGAAAAATTCGTAAAAATGGTGCGAAAACTCAAATTCCATGAGCAGAAACTGCTAAAGAAAGTTGATTTTATATCCTGGAAGCTAGACAACAACATAAGCGAGGTGAAAGTTATGAAAAAATACTACATTCAAAAGCGCGAAGACTATACCAAGTACGTCCCAATAAATTCACAAAATAAACAAAGCCTACGTTAACCATCAAATTTTTGATCATCTTTCTTGTTTCTAGGTACAATAAGCTTTCCAGAAACATCCGTGATCTAGCCAGCAAGATAAAGGATCTTGATGCAAATACTGAATTCCGTACAGAGTCCAGTGCTAGGTTATTAGAGAAACTTTATCAAATGGGACTTATTCCGACTCGGTGGGACCTTGCCCTTGCTGCCAACGTGTCAGCTAGCTCGTTCTGTAGGAGGCGGCTTCCAGTTGTCATGATTAGAAGTAAGATTTTTTAACATAAACTCTCATGCTCTATAACTTAGTCGGGAATTCTCGACCAATTTTATTAGCATTTTCTGTGTAATATTAGGAACAAACTGCATTCACATTTATAATTAACGCAATGACTTAAAAAAAGATAATTAAAATACAACCTCTTAAAGTACCAGGCTCTTTAGCTTTTAAATTATTAGTAAACTAATAATTTAAAAGCGTCGACCCGGCGAACTTCGTATTGCCTAACCTATTAGTATTTTGTGCATGTGTTATTTTACAAACCTTCCTCTTGAATCACTCTATCAATCTATTAAAAAAAACCACATCAAAATCTGTTGCGATTTTTTAAAAATTTAAGCATACATGATGCGGGAAGCGACTTTATTTTATGCTATGTATTGATTACATTAATTGCACTACTACAAAGACTGAATAATCTTTTACAGACAAAATGTCAGAAAATCTCAAGGAAGCAACCAGGTACATAGAGCAGGGACACGTCAGGGTAGGAGCAGAAGTTGTGAAGGATCCTGCATTCCTGGTCACCAGATCTCTGGAGGACTTTGTGACATGGGTCAATGGGTCTGCCATCAAAAAACATGTACTCGAATATAATGACCTGGTAAGATGTTTTTTAGTTCTATAAACCTCACTTGTTTGTAAAAAAAAATTAAAAACAAATATTTTAATTGGAAATTATTTGCTGAATATTTACAAACATTTCCTTATTTGTTATGTTTTTTTGTTTCAGAGGGATGACTACGAAATGCTTTAGCTATTCAATGTGTACCTACTAAAGGAAGTTTACCATATCTTTTTAAGGAGAGTTGTTATAAAAGAGGATAGGGAAATGCATACAAGACGAAAAGTAACTTCCAAATGACATTTTACTTATTATTCTCTCAGTTACAGAATGTGGTGTATTAGTTTTAAGAAATAAATAAATTGTGTAAGTTTTAAATGTTTTTTTATTATTTAGTATTAAATCATTTTGACATGATATCAAAATCAAAAATTAATATCACATAACTTTTACGAGCTTAAAATGCACTATAACGGCACCCTCAACACTTGCGAAATACCAATTGACTATTTGATTAGTTTACTAACAAAAAAAAAAATTTTTTTTCATTTAAATCTATCCAGTACTTTAAGATGAGCACCGATCCAACGCATCATCATCTCAGTTATAACCTGCGCACATTAAAAAAACGATCTCAAAATGGCGGCCGTTGTATGGGCTGTCTTCTTAATTCTAATAAACGCGAGATAGCATGCGGTCGGCCGCCATTTTCAAATCGTTTATCTGCGCAGCTTACTATTGTACATTGGCTTATCTCGCACATCTCCACAAGGATAGTTCGCCATAGTCACACTCACACTTGTCAGACGGTTTGGCGATCGCGGTATGGCTCTACAATTATTCAACGAGGAACGATGCTACCCATCCTTCAAGTGTTTCCTTAGTCGCTTTTTTTCGTCATCACAGTTTAGGTCGAGAGAGGTGGCTTTTTGGTCCAACTTGCGGCTCCAAGTTTGCCTCAGGCGTCCTTTTATACAACTTCCATAGGGACAACATCTAAGAGCAGCTTAGATTTTCGTTTTAGTTGGCGTTTCCTATAGTATGGCAAAGCACAATCACTTTCTAAAACCAAAATCTGTCTGTCTATCACTAGATTGCAACCTTGCCGCTATAGGCTCTAGCAGTGTTGCTATCCTACTTAAAGCATCTGCCTGTACTGTTGCTGCTTCAGCCAGTTTTTTCAAAGCCTCCGCTTGGGTAGCCGCTGCTTCGGCCATCTTAGAAGCAACTGACACCCGTTGCTCTTCTGCTCTGGCTCTTATCATTTCCGCTTCCGCTCGCTTCGTTTCTGATTCTATCAGCCATTGGGGACATAAATCTGTAAATTGAAGTGTAATATTTTATATGAGACAGTATACTTAACTCAAAGTCGTTACTTTCATCTATGCTTATCGACAAATCACTTTTATTTTTGGCACAGCGCAAATCTGCCAAGATCCGATCTAAAACACAATTTAATTTGCTTTCTAAACTTCTGGCACAGTAAATAAGGAATAATCAAGGAATAATCGACGTTGTGGCAGTTTAAAATATTTTTCGAATTTAGAGAAGTGCGCTGAACGTTAATTTAAATAGGCCGATATTGGTCAGTTTTGTTACTTACTATCCATATTTATGTCTGTAGCAATAGGCCTATCGCAGTCCACATTTAAAACTTGTATAGTGTCATCAATATCTTGATCTGAAAGGAAGTTATACATTTAAATCAGAATATTTTCGTACAAAAATAAAAAGATATACAATTACATCCAGCAAGACCCAGAGAGTATCTATCATAACAATGGAAGACCCTACCAGTTTGAAACCCAGACTTTTGAAGTTAAAGTCTACATTACTGACAACTAGTGCCTACTGAACCACAGAAGTTTCTGAAGAATGAGAGAAGATTGCAAATTTGATAAAAACTTACCAGATATTATAGTATCACTGCATTCACTGGCATGTCCATAGTCCGTGCTCTCGTCAAACAACTCAGACTTGATTTTTGTGTCTCTTATACCCTGAAAGAAAAAAAAAAATAAAACTTTTTCGAAGTGCAACAGATGTAAACATAAAATTATTGGATGTTTGTATAATTTACAGGCATTCTATACAATATCTAGGCACTACCAAGGCAATGTATGTATCATTTATTATGTATAACATATATAATTTAAAACTTTATTGATTGATCCCTAAATATTCATTACATTGAAGAAGAAAAAGTTTGAGCAGAATTAGTTTCACATGGCACTAGTTGTCTGGTTTATTTCTTGACATTTTGTCAAAAAGCAATAAGAACTATTTTAATGAGACAAAAAAATTTCATAATTAATCAAAATTCATAAGAGTGAAGAGAGAACTTACATCACTTTGTTCTAGCCTATCCTCGGGAGTAGTTCTCCTTTTGCCCAAATAGTCTTTGCCAAGTATTGACAAAACTTTTTTTTCAATTTTTGTCAGAGATACAGAAGAAGGCAGTTCATTTTTATGTTTTGCTATTTGAATCAGTCTAAGTTTATTTTTCAACTTGTTCTTGTAGTCACTCCAATACTAAAATGAATAAAAAAGATACATTGTTAAATGTGTGACTATAAACTGAAGGTATAAAAGATTTGGGTCTTATGGTTTTTTTTTTTGTTAAGCAGTACATAAGTAATTACATTATCCAAAGCTGATTCATAGGGTTTGATAACAAAGATCTAATATATTGGGATGGATGCTATAAAATTGTACTAAAACGACCCACTGACCAAAAAATGCTATGTTTTCTGTTCAATGTTTATCTTTTTGTATGCCTGTGTGTTTGTGTTGGAAATAAATATTTTCTTATTCTTAGAGCCAGTGCGATAAAATGTTGCACTTAGTAATAGCGCATAAAATGTTGACGCATAGTTTTCTCTAAACTTAAGAAATATTTATTTTAAATTGAATTTTTAAATATTTTCATAGTCTTAGAGCCAGTGCAATAAAATTTTGCACTTAGTAATAGCCCGTTATAGGTTGACGCATAGTTTTCTCAAAACATAAGAAATATTTATTTTTAAATTGAATTTCAACTTTGGATTTTAAATGTTTGTTGGGGTATTACCTTACTCCAACCATGAGCAGTTTTTCTAGCACCTGAATGGCTGTGCATGATTTTGGTCAACTCCGCCCATAGCTTTCTAGATTTATGCCTAAACTCAGTAGAGCGCGGCAAGCTCATAGCCAAGTCTACATGCTGGCGCATAAAATCTACCATGGACTTAAGTTGCTCTAGAGATACACGTCGAAACTCCCTAGGCCTAGCTTGGGACATTGTAGATATTCTATTGTTTAGGGATTTTTTTAAGATTTTCAGAAGCTGACAAAATTTCTACTAGGTAGGTAGAGTTACATATAATCAAAGAGAAGGAAAGTCTTTTAACTTTATTAATACCTACGAAAAGAAAGAAATGAAAATGAATGGAAATTGGAAAGGAAAATCGCAAAAATTATACTTTTGCTTTTGTTGTTGATTGAATCAAACCACAACCAGAGAGAGAGAAGGTAAATCAGTAAATCACTACCTCAAGATCACTACGTTTGAATGTTTGAATCAAACAAGCAAACGTAACGTTACAAATTATTGATTGATTGAACGAAATAGATGATTATTTTTCTTAATTTGTCCCACTGCATGTTGTGAAATTACTACCCCGGATACCGGATAAGGATTATTCACATGATTATTTTAACTTTTGAAAGAAGATTTTCCTTTTTTAGTCTATGGAACACCGGTCCGGTGGGTAGGTAAAATGAAAAAAAAGAAATGAAAATAAAAAATGGCAGTTACCAGGGAGAAAGAAAATTGTTCAAGAAAAATTAATGGAAATATACCAGCATTATCACTCAACAGTGATAATATGTCCACATCCACCGATAGCGACGATGCAGCGGACCCCACGTCCGAGATAAGGAACATTCAGAGCATAATAAATGTAACTCGCGAGAATATTGACGCATTGAACGCCAAATTCGCTGGTCTCCAGCGGCCTCCTTCGCTGTATTTGAGTGAATTCCAGGAGTTGACTGCTAAATTAAGTGCTTTAGAAGAGAGAGAAAGGACTTTAAGGGAGCTTCTGCAGGCGGAGACGTTAGAGAGGTGCGAGGACCACGATGATTCCAAAAATTATGATACCCTTACTCGTCAGCCTAAAGTGTTCTTGCGAGCACACCTACCGAACCAGCAGCGTACCAGCGTGCAGGTCAAGGAGGGTGTCACGTTGCGTGACGCACTCTCTAAAGCGCTCAATTTTCGGAACCTGACTTGTGAGATGTGTGAAGTGGTGCGGACAGGGGACGACGATGTGATCCCCTGGGACTGTGATATCACCAAAATTGATGCGGAGGAGGTAATACACTTTTTTTAGTTATTGTTAGTTATTATTTGTTGACTGCTCTGTGGATTGGTGTTGGCAGTGATGTGGACTGAGAGTGCGGGTGCACTTTGTTTCATTCCAGGCGGGGCTAGCACTGTTATTATGGCTATCAATGTTTAATTCCCGGTCTGCGTGTAATGTTCGTTTTGAATGTTTTGGGCACCCTAGATACAGGTTCCACCTAGTAAGGGGCTCTGAGTGTGATGTGTTATTATTATTATTTTGAGCCATTTCAATAAAGATCTGGCGTATTTGACAGCTGTGCTGTCCACACACCCACTTTCTAGTCTTCATATCTTTAGTTTTAATGGGATAGCTGAACAACTTCTTCTTTTTCTTCTTCTTATCCTTTTATCCCCAATCAGGGACATAGGGCTCGAATTAAAGCTGTCCAGCTCGACGGGTCTTGCGCCTGCTGTTCCAGTTTATCCCAGTTTATGTGGAGGGAGGTGGCACTTCTAATAATGAGTTGATGCAGGACCCTTCAGCTTAACATCCCTTCTAAGGCTGATATTCACAGTCAATGTTTGGAGGCTACTCAGTTGAGTATAATACTAGGACAAGTCCTTCCAGAGTACTGATTATACTGTTTTGAGCCATCTTATACTCCATTGTGTGTATGCTTCACTGCCTTGAAGTTGGGACTCAACTATGTATATCAGTTTGGAGCGGAGAACTATTATATGTTACATAATGACACTTTGGAGTGCAAGTTTGAGCTGCAACTTGACTGTGAATGTCAGCCTAAAGCACCAAATCAATGATAGCAAAAAAAAGTATAATATTATTGTGCACAAGCTTACCCGGCTTACTTTGTTACGCCATAGAATATAAGATACTACAAAAGACTTGGCTCTATAGACTATGTTCTTTTGCCTGCCCAGAATGGTCTTGATAAAAAAACAAACAACAACAACAAACCACCTGTCAAAATATGTAAACAACAGAAAAAATATTGCACCTTGGGTAACATTATTTGAGTTTAGGTAAGGATCCCTAATTTTTTTGAAAATCTAATATAGCCTATGACACTCGGGGTTAATGTAGCTTCCTACCAGTTAAAGAATTTTTCAAATCGGTTCAGTATTTCCGAAGCCTATTCGTTACAAACAAACAAACAAATCTTTCCTCTTTATAATATTAGTTTAGATTATATTGTGCATTATATTTGGTTTTCAGGTAACCGTAAGAACACTAGACAAGCTACCTATAATGACGCACATATCACATCAGTTCATACGGAAGACATTCTTTACTCTGGCGTTCTGTGAGTGCTGCCGGAGATTGCTGTTCAACGGTTTCTACTGCTCCCAGTGCAATTTCAAGTTTCATCAGCGCTGCGCTGATAAAGTACCCAGCATGTGTCATCAGGTAAGTTTTAGTATTATCCTACTGGAATTATAAAAGCAGTGTCCTTTGTTGAAAAACATGAATTGAGCCCCAATTTGAGGACCCCAAACTGCTTGCCTTATGTGGGTGAGGACTTCGTTCAACAGTAGACTAGGTGATTATGAGTTTAAATTTAAATTTTAATGCAAAATTTTTAAGAATGTTTTGTTCCTTTTTCTCTCGAAAACTATGGATTTTGTTTTGATTTCTGAAAGGAGGGCACCCAACCCATAATAATTAACAACAATGTCAAAATATAAATTACCTTCCTTAACTTATTAAATAGTTTTTTTTTTTTTGGTACAGTAAAGAGTTCAACAATCATTGATTTGCTAAATTCTTTGTTCTAGGTTCGAATGACCGATACATACTATGCAGCGCTCCTCGCACAGAATCCTGAAACCCAAGCCGGGATCCTACACATACCTCCCTACTTTGGACACATGGGCAGAGATCAGAAGTAAGTAGCTGATTTATAAATATTCATTTCTGTTTGTTTCTCACTAAAACTCGGTAAGTGCTATGTATATAAATTAGGAAACTTTCTTCTTTAAATATTTTTGGAAGTCCAGGGAAGGCTTAAATGTCTCCCTGCTGAAAATGTTACAACAAATTTTTTTTATTTATAAATTCATAGACTCATGAGAGAAAATACATAATTTACACAAATTAGCAAAGGAATGTGGCAATAGCGTGAGCGTTTACTGAATTCATTGTTTAATATGCAAACCAATCACATTGCCACTACATTTTTGACCATCTCCGTAGTTCAGTTGGCTGTGAGGTTGACTGTAACTTCAGAAGTCCGGGTTTGATTAACAGCGGGGCAAACATTGTTAAGATGGATATCGATGTTTGTTTCCTTTGTGGTCTGGGTGTTTTTGTAAGTATTTGTACTGTATGTTTTGCAAACAGTTTTTTTAATCTCTCGGTGTATTCGCCGAGCTTTGGCAAAATTAAGGTGGACATTATATATTAGTTACCTACGTGACAACACCGGCAAAGAAAACAAGTGAATACAGAAACACTTGGTGAAAATACCTTGTTGTGACCGCTTTTGCCTGTTTTGTTTTAAATATGTTTGTGAACTAATTTTAACAAAGCATACACTATTTTACATTTACTTAAAATTTAATATAAGAAACAGCAATAATCTGGTGCTTATAGCTGCTGCAATAATAAATTTCTGCTACATGCAAATAAAATTAGAGATATTAGCAAACTTAATGTGTTAAGAGCCAGTTTACAGCGATGCTAGCGCCATTCGCGAAAAAAATTTATATCTTCTAAACTAAGGCAAATATCAAAAATGTGGCACAGTATGACACTAGATAATGTAGCCTAGTATTTTTAGGGAACTGTTGTATAGCTTTTAGGTTAAAGACCAAAGAAAGCTACAAAGTGTTGTTAAAAGTAGCCACTTTTAGTAACAATCTTGTGTATAATTTTGTTCTTTTAAGTTAGGACTACTTTACTGTGCTCAAAAAATACTAAGCAAGATTATCTAGTGTCATACTGTGCCACATTTTTGATATTTGCCCTAGTTTAGTTTAGAAGATATTTTTTTTATGCCATAGTCTATGGCATAGTCCTTATTTTCTCGTACGTAACTCCGAATAAATTCAACGACGCTTCTGGGCCATTCCATGACAAACGTTACCAGGAGCCCAAAAATTAAAATGATTTTTAGAAGTCTATTCTACGCTCTTTTCAAAGAAAACAATCGCATCCTATAAATAAGAAAAAAATAAATTAAAAAAAACTACAAATTACTATGTTTTTCCGTAGTTGTTAACAACGAAAATAAAATAAGCTTGTCTCGGTATTTATAGACCAATACTTCACAGCACAAAAATAAAATAAAAGTAGCTGTTCCTTTTCCATAAAGTTCACTTAACTTTCGAGTTTAGATTTTGTTCTTCATTAATTAACATTCAAATCTATTTAAAATCTTGTATTTAGTGGTTTTAACAAGACAGTTTTAAAGTGTGGCATCAAAGTAACACCCGAAACGAAAAAGAGATATTTGTTTGTCTAATTTTTCGCCTAATGAATTTAAATCTAACACGTTTTGCCAAAGTAAGGATATTTTAATAAACTTATCGATTCCCTAACAATAATTGTTATATGTGTGTTCAAACATCTGTTTTAAGCGTTTGCTTTTGTGTAACACCCGAAACGTTTCGGGTGTTACATTTTTTAAGATGAGGTTTTGTATGCTTTTATGACTTCTAGAGCTGCATTTTATGATTCTTCTTGCATGGGAGTGTTACTGGTGTTTGTATTATTTCAAGGTATGTCATCATGTCGTCATTAACTAAAGAAAAAATATCCTGAGAAATATGCTGATCATTTGCGTAAAAAGAGGAAATTTGCGTAGGGAAAGAGACGCTATTAGGAGCCAAAAACACATCATCAGATTCGGAAGAGCGTCCTTTTCCGAATTTAACTAAATCTGATCCTTAGAGAACAGTTCAGAACATGAAATTTCAATTAACTTTTATAACTAAGACTAAGAGAAGAATTACGAAACTTGTGGCAATTGGTACATAGCTAGAGAACGCATGGTCGCTGAGACCAAAATGTTCTATAGTGGCGAACGCAAACCGGAAGACGCAGTGTAGGCAGATCCGCCTCAAGGTTGATGGTTAGATGACATGGTGAAAGCTGCGGGATTACACTGGATGAGTAGTAATCCGGACAAGACCAGTCAAAGTGGTGACTGCGGTAGGAGGGCCTATGACCAGCAGTAGATGTCTTTTGGCTGAAATTATGATGATGAAATGTAAGCAAGAAGGCAGGAAGGGATAATATTGATATGCAGTGAATTTTCTAGCGCTTAATAAATGATGATGATGGCGAGCAAAGTTCTATGTACCTAGTAATGTTTTTTAAAGTAGTTGGGAATAAAGCTACTAACTGAAGATGATGTATCCCCTGTGCTTTTTGAGGATATCATTTGTTCACCTATCTTATTACCTAGTACTTCTTTGAATATGAAAAGTAAAATCACACTTACTACGAATTTCCAAGAGAAATAAAATTCTTCGAGAAATAAGTAGGTTTTCTTCATAAAAACTCATTTTTTTGGGTTTTGAGGATTATTATTGTAAAAGTTTTAATTATATGTGCAATCACTAATAATAAAACACGTAGTTTTCATATAAATATGTTTGAATTTCGTACTCGTAACACCCGAAACGACCATGTGTAACACCCGAAACAGGTAGTTTAATTCATAAAAAAATAACTAAAGGCTATATTTACATCTAGTTTACAGTTATGGAATGGTACTAGATCTAGTTCATCTTGATTTGAATTAGGCTTGAGGTTGCTTTGGAAAATTCGCTGAATAACCGTCTTTTGTTCCGTCGGTCAGAAGCAATAGGCAAATTTGTGGAACACCCGAAACGGCTACTTTTTAATAATTTTCTCCTAAATGGTATCAAATTTTAGTAAAAGGAGTCAATGGAAATAAGAAATAACTGAAATAGAACATGATTCAACAGTCTTAGCAGCACAGTTTCTTTAAATTACATATAAAAAAAACTTATTTTATGAGTTGAACTGTAACACCCGAAACGATGGAATGGCCCTTCTGCTATAATTAGGTAACTCATTTAAAAAAGTAAAAAAATTGCAAAGGAATTTAATTAATATACAAGGAAAAAATCTATTACCTGAATGGTTGTACAAGTTTTTTATCTTGTACCAGTGGCTTTTCTTTGGTATATACTAGTCGACCCGGCGAACTTCGTAGCCTCTAATCACTGGATCTATTAAAAAAAAAACGCATCAAAATCCGTTACATAGTTTTAAAGATTTAGGCAATATAGGGACAGATGCGGGAAGCGACTTTTTTATACTATTAACTAGAGAGGCTGCCCCGCGGTTTCACTCGCGCAGATTTCTCATAAACACAAAAATCCATCCATTCCCGTTCCTATGGGAATTTCTAGTTCCTCTCTTAGTGCTCACCTACACTACCTAAGAAACCTACATGCAAAATTTCAGTCAGCTACGCCCAGTAGTTTCGGCTCTGCGTTGTCTGTCAGTCAGTCAGTCAGTAACGGAAGAGTTTTATATATTGTTTTTTTTTGTGGTATCAGGCAGCAACACCCTCGCTCGCTGAACCAGCAGGACCGCTCCAACTCTGCTCCCAATGTCTGCATCAACATGGTCCAGCCTCGCCCCCTCACCCTGGCCGAACACCAGAGGAAGTATCAGGTAATTTACTACAGTATTCTTACAGTGTTATTCATAAAGATACAGTTCATTTTAAGTATCTTTACTTTATCATTTTAAGTAATTACCAAATAAACGCGATTATTTTTCTATACTTACCTAAACTCTTTTCACTAACCTTGTCTAACATTCGCATCCGCATCATTCGCATTCGCGAATGTCTGAAATTCAACATTCGGAACATCCCTGGAATATACTAACACAAAGTAAACTTATGAAATTCTAGAAGGGTAAGTGAGTTAATGAACTGGTTGTGTATAAATTCTTATACTACATAAAAGAGTTTTAAGCCAGTGGCCGTGTGTGGGTGTGGCTGCAAAGAATACCATACCCCATCTCGTACTATGGGTGCAATAAAAGTACAGGGTGTAATTTTTTACCGGTTTCGATACCTGCGGCGGTAGCATGACGGACAATTGGTCGAATTTGTCGTATCTATCTGTCACTTTTGTCGATCATCTCCATACATTTTCCCGCATTGAAATGTCAAAAGCGATTAAAAGTGACAGACAGATTCGACAAATGGTCCGTCATGCTGCGGGGGCTGGGTGTGGGTAGGCGAATGTTTGAAAATTATTGAATGCAGATTTATTTTGTCAAAAATAAAGGAATGTTATTTTTGACAAAATAATTATTTGTATAAATTTTTCCCTTTAGATGTTATTAGAAAATTTCTCTCTATTGGTCTATTGGCACTTTTTATAAAAACCAAAAAAAAAATTTTTTTACAAATTGTATTAAATTTTTTTAACAGGCTGGCAACAACTCCCCGCAGTCTACAAACTATTTAACTTCAGGTAGACACAACAAAGACGACAAGGACAAGGAGCAAAGTCAGAGTACTCAGGTAAAAGCTAAAGGAGTCTTGTGCCATTCTCGATTTTACATTCAGAATCAAAACTAGTCTCTTACGCCAAACAGTGGCGCCACTCTTGAAAAAAAATCTTATCGCAAAAGTTGCCACTGTTAGTAACAAACAGTAGTACTTAAAATTGAGATACTTTAAAAATACTGAGGACCAAGATCTTAAAGCACTTTTTTTTTATAAAAAGCCTTACATAAACTGAGAACTTGCACAATAGTTATAATAGTTACCAAAACCTTCTCCTGAATGTTGAAAACCGCATCAAAATCGGTTCAGCCAAATGCGAGATAATCGCGGACAAACATACATGCATACATACAAGTCAAACTGATAGCCTTCTTTTTTGAAGTCTGATAAAATATTAAACTATGGTAGAACAAAGTTTGCCTCTAATTAACTCAAATCTATAGCTACACTTATTGCACTTGTGCCGCACACAGGCCTCGCCTACGGGCACGCTGCGGCCGCGGCGCGCGCGCGCCCGCTCGGCCGACGAGAGCTGGAAGACTGCGCTGTCGCCACGAGAGAGCTTGGACGACTGGGTCATACATGCTGATGAGATACTCATTGGGAATCGTATCGGTGAGTGAGGGGATTATCTTTTTTTGACCTCCATCCTTATTATTGGCATGGTCTATTTAGAGGCTGAAGAATTCTTGGAATTTTGAGCATTAAAAACCAAATGAATGTTTTAATCAGCCTCTAAATAGGGGCCAAGAATAGGGTGACTACCCTTATAATTTAATTTACATCAGAAGTTTCCAAACTTTGTTTTCTCATTAGATCACTATCAAAATATTGCTGATTCCCGTGTCCCTCTACTACATAATTACATTTCTATCTTATTGCCAAAATTAGATTGATATCCAAAATTCTAATTGCCTTCCCGTGGGGTTTTCGGGATAAAAATTTGCCTATGTCATTTCTCAGTCTTTACTAGTGTTGCCGAAAAATCGATAGTTTTGCTTTCGATTGTTGAACGTCAAAATCAGGTACCCGCTCGATAGGACAATCGATCGTTATTATCGATAGTTTTGATCGCTTCCAACCAATGAAATATCGATAGTATTTATACTATCGACAGTATTGCGTTCCAATATTGAATAGACTATCGATATTATCGAAAGTGATCGAGAAATGCAATAGGCATTTCCATTTCACCCCGTTACCAAAAAAAAAAGTGAAGGTTTAACCCCTAAAACCCTCACCCTGGTTGTTGTTGTTTTACTACTAATACTGATTAATAAGGAACTCAATCCAAACAGCCAAGTTTATTGATCAAGTCTTCTGTAGTTTATTTAACCTAGGTTCCTAACCTAACCCATTGAAATGCGAGGGTGGTCTCACATTCCAATGGTTCACACGGAAGTTTTCAAGGGAAATCGATCAGAATTATTCGGGAGCGCCTTCCTTTATTTCTCACTTCGCTACACAGTTTTTCATAAAGGGCAGATTATTACACTTATTCCACCACACTAGGACAGTAAGCGTGTTTCCTCAAGAAGCGATATCGATCGTGCGATAGGGGCTCGACAGCCAATAGAAATCGCTCGTACATCCACGAAGCCTGATTGGTTGTCGAACCCCTATCGCGCTGTAAGGATGTGACAAGTTGGTGTGGAGAAGTGATACGACTGTTCTTAATAATTAACGTTTATTGAATGCTTAACCTAAACTTAACCTTAAATATCATGCGCAGTATAGTAATAAGATAGGTTATAAGTTTAACGAATATATAGAGAAAAATATAGAATTTAATAATGTAGAACTAAGATGGAATAATTTAAAAAACATATTAGTGACCAGTGCTGAAGAAACCATTGGAAAAGAAAAACTTGTCAAAAGAAAAAAATGGTTGAATGAAAAAACGATTGACCTGATGTTACAAAGAAGAAGGTATCGAAATAAATCAGATGAAAATAGCATTGCCGAATACAAAAGACTGACCAATCGAATAACACTAGAATGTAGGAAAAGCAAAATGGAAGAAATTGAAAATGGCTGCAAAGCAATCGAACTTTGCATAAAAAAGGGACAAATTGATAAAGCATATAATATTATAAGACAGATGAGTTTAAACAAGAAATCAAAGAGTACAACCATTCAACATGAAGACGGAAGAATTCTAACAGAAAACAAAGATATAGTACAGAGGTGGCAAAGATATATAGAAGAACTTTACAAAGGACCGGAAATAACTGAAGCAGATCTTGAAACTCAACGAGTAATAGAAGATGATTACAAGGGACCAATTATTTTAAGGGAAGAATTCGAATTAGCACTAAAGACAATCAGCAATGGCAAAGCAGCAGGACATGATAAAATATTTATAGAATTTATAAAATTTGCAAATCCTGACATAAAAAATGAATTATTTAATTTAGTAAATGACATATATGTAACAGGATTAATACCAAAAAAAATTCTTATTACTAAAACAATAACTTTACCAAAGAAACCAAATACTATGAAATGCGAAGAGCACAGAACACTAAGCTTAATCTCACAAGCATCAAAAATTCTGCTAAAGATTATTCAGCATAGAATTAGACCCAAAATTGAAGACTGTTTGGGAGAAGATCAATATGGATTCAGAAAAAATAAAGGAACAAGAGAAGGTATCCTGGCTTTAAGACTTATCATAGACAGAAGAATGGATATAGGACTAAGAACATACATTTCATTTATAGATCTCGAAAAAGCTTTTGACAAAGTCGACTGGAAGAAAATGTTTAAACTGCTGAGAGAAGCTGGTCTTGATTACAGGGACAGACGCATAATATATGAACTCTACAGAAACCAAGAGACCGTCATAGAAGTTGGAGAGGAAAAGGGCCAGGCCAAGATTCGACAAGGAGTAAGACAAGGTTGCTCACTCTCACCACTCATATTTAACGTTTTTATTGAAAGTGCAATAAAAGTAATTCTAGAAGAAAGCGAAGAAGGAATCAAAATTAACGGACAACGGGTGGTCTTTGTAAGATTTGCCGATGATATAGCTGCTCTATCAGAAACCCAGAAAGACCTTGAGAATTTACTTTGTAATATGAACAATATTTTCAAGAAACTCGGCTTAAAAATAAATATGAAGAAAACAAAAGTCTTGGTCACTTCAAAAACACCTACAGTAATCACAGACCAGATCAAAATAGAAGATCAAGCAATAGAACAGGTAAAACAATTTAAATATTTAGGAAGCATAATCACAGAAGACTCGAGATGCACTACAGATATTAAAATAAGAATAGCTATGGCAAAACAAGCCTTTCACAGCAAAAACCATATATTTAAATCTACAATAGCCAAGAATATCCGGAAAAAGTTTATAAAAACATATATTTGGAGCATAGCTTTATATGGGAGTGAAACATGGACAATTACAAAAAGGGACAGAGAAATAATTGAAGCATTTGAAATGTGGTGCTGGAGGAGAATGGAAAAAATTAGCTGGACGGAAAGAGTGACAAATGAAGAGGTCTTAAATAGAGTAAACGAAAAAAAAAACATCATGCAACAGATAGAAGACCGAAGAGGGAAAATGATAGGTCATTTAATACGGCATGACAATTATATAAGGAACATAATAGAAGGGAAAATAGAAGGACGGAGAGGGCCGGGCAGACCGAGAAGAAGCTACATGAAGCAGATAAAGGAGAAGATTGGAGTGGAGACCTACAAGGACGTGAAAGAAGCAGTGGAGAGACGACTGGAGTGGAGGAGGCTACACGGACAAGAGCTCGGCTCTTAAATTAAAGAAGAAGAAGAATGCTTAACCTAATAAACCCTACAAGCTAGTGGGTGGTGGGTTGCGTACACACTACACCTCCAGGACCGATATCGCCTCTTGAGGAAATACGCTAATAGCCACGAAAAACTAATTTAGAAAATTAAGAAACAAAAGCCCTACTTCTTCTTTTCGTTTCCCCCCAAAACCAAGCTAAGCTCGTGTTAGGACGGACTGATTGAAATGTGAATACCTATTGAGATTTTTGTGTTTATGAGAAATCTACGCGGGAAAAACTGCGGGGCAGTCTTTTGTCTATACCAATATTATAAAGAGGAAATATTTGTTTGTTTGTAACGAATAGGCTCCGGAAATACTGAACCGATTTGAAAAATTCTTTCACTGGTAGGAAGCTACACTATCCCCGAGTGTCATAGGCTATATTAGGTTTTCAAAATAATTAGGGATCCTAACTTAAACTCAAATAATATAGCCCAAGGTGCAGTTTTTTCCGTTGTTTACATATTTTGACAGTTGGTGGTTGGTTGTTGTTGTTGTTTATTCTTTTTGATTAACGGATTCTCGGCAGTCAAAAGAACATAGTCTATTGAGCCAAGTGTTTAGTAGTATCTTAAATTCTGTAGTATGTAATATCTGTGTGCAGGGTCGGGCAGCTTCGGCACGGTGTACAAGGCGCACTGGCACGGGCCGGTCGCCGTCAAGACGCTCAACGTGAAGACGCCCACGCCCGCGCAGCTGCAGGCCTTCAAGAACGAGGTGCGTGTGTAAAGTAACAAGTAAAGTAAAGTAAAAAATGATTTATTCAATACAGGATACAAGATATCGCTTATTGAAAGTAAATTAGACTAATCTAATTAATATTGATACCTTATTTCGTAAAGTATCCTATACTGATAGAGGTAAAGTATCCTATAAGGATGTCGTAGGAAGATTTCATAGTAAGGTTTTTTTGCAAAAACAAAGTTCGCCGTGTCGACTAGTATTAAAATATACGATATGGAAGTAATCGTATGTAATGTATGTGTCGTATGACGATTTGATAATTAGGTTATTTGCAAAAACACGGATAATTTGATAATAGGATTACTTTTTTTCCAATCATCTGGACAAAGAGTAGTTTTTTTTTTGGAAAAAACCTAGTATAATTGAAAAACTTGAAACCTTCCTTACATGTGATTGGCTAAATTTTTGATGGCTAGTTAACTCTCATTCTTATTGGTTCGTTAAAATACCTTTGACACTACTAGAGAACCAATCAGAATAAAAGTTGTACAGCAAGCAATATAATCTAGACAATCAGAGTTAAGGCAGGTTTCAGATTTTGCAATTAAAAAACTACTTTATGTCAGGATGATTGGAAAATAATAATCGTTATATCAAATTATCCGGGTTTTCGCAAAATCCCTAGGTTTTTTTCAAATAACCTAATTATCAAATCTTCCTACGACACATACATTACATACGACTACTTCCATATCGTATATTTTAATACTAGTCGACCCGGCAAACTTCGTACCGACTAACCTATTACTATCTATGACTGCTCCGTGGCTCAGTTGGCAGTGATGTGGACTGAGTAAGCGTGAGCACCCGGGTTCGATTCCGAATAACGATGTTTGTTTCCGGTCTGGATGTGATGTTCGTTTCTGTGTGTGTTTCGGGCGCCCTAGATACAGGTTCTTCCTAGTTAGGGGCTCTGAGTGTGATTTGTTATTATTATTATCTTGTGCATGAATTATACTTATAAACCTTCCTCTTTAATCACTTCTTCAAAAAAATTAGGTTATCAGTTTGACCTGTACTGTATGTATGTATGTGCGTTTGTCCTCGATTATCTCGCCTTTGGCTAAACCGATCTTGATGTGGTTTTTAGATAAGTATTTGTTACATTCAGGAGAAGGTTTTAGTACCTATTTTAACCGACTTCGAAAAAGAGGAAGTGCTCAGTTGATGTGTGTGTCTATTTGTTAAAGGCGGGTTAATTTTTTGTAAATAAAAAAATTATTTTTACAAAAAAGGAACCTGCTTTAAATAAACTGACATACACCACAGAATACCTAACAGTATCAACTGAGCACTTTCTCTTTTTCGAATTCAGTTAAAATAGGTACTAATACCTTCTCCTGTGTGTAACGAATACTTATCTGTAAACCGCATCAAAATTGGTTCATCCAAACGCGAGATAATCGCGGACAAACATACATACATACAAGGCAAACTGATAATCTACTTTTTTGAAGTTGGTTAAAAAATATATTATACTTATTTTAACTTGATTTAAAAAAAAAAAAAAAACATACACACAGGTCAAACTGATAACCTCCTTTTTTGAAGTCGAATAAAAAAGAAATTATACTTATTTTTTTTTTATTAAAAAAAAAAAGGTGGCAGTACTCCGCAAGACGCGGCACTGCAACATCCTGCTGTTCATGGGCTGCGTGTCGTCGCCCGCGCTCGCCATCGTCACGCAGTGGTGCTCCGGCTCGTCGCTGTACCAGCACCTGCACGTGCTGGAGACGCGCTTCGCCACGCTGTACCGCATCGACGTGGCGCGCCAGGCCGCGCAGGGGATGGACTACTTGCACGCCAAGAATATTATACACAGGTCATTGTGATACTGCTCAAAATGTATATTTACTAGAGGCTGCCCCGCGGTTTTTCCCGCGCAGATTTCTTAATAATAATAATAATAATAAAGCCTTTTATTTCCAAATTATGCTCTTTACACAAATATTTAAAAAAATAATTTAACACATGCATATTAAAATATAATACATAATAATTATTTGATTAGATTACATACATGCACTTACTATTATAAAATAATTATTTAAATATGATTATTACCGAGAGTTTTTATACATCATTAATTACACATCTATTTTTGACTGTTTTATTTAAAGTAAAAACTCGGTTTTGTAATTTTCACCTTATGCGATAGTAAGTAAATTCATAATTAATTAAATTAAAATTAATTCACATGCTCTGTTAACTACTTAATTTAAACAATTAAGTTAGTATCTTTATTATTTTAAGTTCGAATCATTTATATATTTATTTATATATATAATAGTACCTTGTATGTACTATATACATATTTTAAAGTAAAGAAAGTTTTAAATTATTAAGTTAAGTTATAAGTTATAGTTAATTATTATTATTATTTAGTATTTTGCATGTATATTATTATAATGTATTTAATTTACGATTGTTTATCGTTGTTTTTGGATACCCATTTGCGGGTAAAGGCCTCCTCCATCTTGTACCATTTTTCTCTATCTTATGCGAGTCTTGTCCAGGTAGAGCCTGCCGTAGCTACGATGTCGTCGCTCCATCGGCGTCGTGGTCTTCCAGGCAGTCTTTTTGCTTCACGTGGGATCCAGTATAGTACTTTTGCACTCCATCGATTATCCTGTGCCCTAGCTGCATGCCCTGCCCACTTCCATTTCAGCTTGCAAATAAGTTCTGCTGCGTCTATTACATTCGTGATTTTTCTGATTTCTTTGTTCTTTTTTCTGTCTTTTAATTTAAAACCAAGCATGCTTCTTTCCATAGATCTCTGGCAAACTTGTATTTTATTAATTATGTCAATAGTCAGTGCCCACGTTTGGCAGCCATATAGAAGGGTTGGCAACACTATAGTGTCCATCGCTTTTTTCTTCAGACGTACTGGAATACTCGATTTGAAGACTTCTTTCAAAGACCAATATTTTTGCCAGGCCTTTTTTATTCTTTTATTCACTTCTAGTGAAGTTATATCGTTAAAGCTTATATGTTGTCCTAAGTATACATAACTATCAACATATTCGATTATTTTTCCTTCAATGTGAATTGGTACTTTTGTTCCATTTGTCATAAGACATGTCTTTGCTGCATTCATGTGTAGACCGCACCTTTGACTTTCTCTATTGAGGTTTTGTATCATTTTTTCCAAGTCGTTATTGTCATCACTTAACAGAACTATGTCATCGGCAAATCGAAGGTGACTCAGATATTCGCCGTCAATTTTTATTCCCTTTTCTTCCCAATTTATTTGTCTGAAGATATGTTCCAGGACTGCATTAAATAATTTTGGCGATACAGGATCTCCTTGTCTGACTCCGTTTTTAATATCGAATGGCTCTCCTTTCTTTTCTAGCTTTATCTTTGCTTTACACTTCCAATATATTTCTTTGAGAATTTTGATGTATTTTGTTTCGACTCCTTGTTCTGTGAGTGAGAGCCAAAGCGCGTTGTGTGATATAGAGTCAAACGCTTTGGAATAATCAATGAACGCTACATATAGTTTTTTATTGAATTCATTATATTTTTCTATAATCAGATTTCTTATAACACAAAAATCCCATTTTCTCTCGTTCCCGTGGGAATTTTGGGAAATCCCTTCTTAGTGCTCACCTACACTCCATAAGGTACCTATGTGCAAAATTTTAGCCCACTACGCCCAGTATTTTCGGCTCTGCGTTGTCTGTCAGTCAGTCAGTCAGTCAGTCAGTAACGGAAGAGTTTTATATATATTGATAAACACACATATTGATTTCTCACAAAAATCACATTGTGGTTGTTTTCGGTTGGATAGGACATTGCAGGCTTGAATCACCTGATTGTCTGAAAAGTAAGATGATTCCGTGCTTCGGAAGGCACGGTAAGCCGTTGGTCCCGGCCGCAGTAGTGGGCGCTATAACCGCGGCGACAAGCTGGCCTCGCCTATCGTTGGTAATAAAGCATAAACTCGGCTAAACGTGGGTCCGGCTCTCAAGCCGGTGCCTCTGCCTAACCCTCCGGGGAATAAAAAAGGCGTGATATTATGTATGTTATGTACATATTGCACACAGATCTACACTAATATACTGGGGGTTTCAAACAAGTAGCTCATTAATTAAAGAGGTTATTTTATTTTACAAAACCTAAAATACAACTAGAGCTAAGCAACGGTGTCTTGACACGGAACCATTTTTATCTCAAGTTGGAAAACCTAAAAAATTATAACTTCTAGTAAAGAAACAGATTATGAATTTGTTAATTTTTCATTTTGACTTACTTTGGGCTTGAATTGTGTTTTATTCAGAGAAAAATGAAATAAAAAGTTTTTAGTCCACATACAAATGCAATTTCAATTCAATTCAATTTATTTAAATCAGAATAAAATTCCATATTATTGTTGGTAAATATATACAAATACTTATATCTATGTTAGCCCTTAGATACTACCTATATCTACATGCGTGTTGTCCCAGTGCCTTACAATAGGGCAGTCTGGTCGGTCCGCCAATACGCCTAGAATACTGCAAAGTATAGTGCAAAGTCGCGCCCCCATTATTTTCTAGTTATCTGTGCCAAGCTGTATGTACCAAAGTAACAAAGTAACAAGGTAAAATTAACTTTAATGTTGGAAAACTTTCGGAATGATGAATTCAAACTACCTATTACATATCAAATAATGACAAAAAGGGTAAGAAATAAAAAGTTGTTAGTACCAAGAGTAACAAACTATTATGGAGAAAGAACAAGACAGTACCTTGTGCCTACTATATTAAATGAATTACCTGTTATTGCGAACTCTAGAAAGTGTATCAAAGAAAACATACAAAAAATATTAAATAGATGAGCTTTTTAATCAACTAGTTCACACTTAATTACCTTAACTAACTTTAAGTATTGTAAAAGGATTAAATAATAATTATTAGGTAACTAATGTATTTAATTTAGAGAGCACTCTCTGCCAACAAACTGCTCTGTAGTTTGGCGGAAATTGTGTAGTATTTTCTTGAAAATGTTGAAATGAATAAACACTTTATTTATTTTATTATTTATTTTATTTAACACGGGAGTAAATCTCAAAACAAAAATCAGCTGTTCCATACATTGGTTCATTCAGCTGACGGGGTCAATGAACGGGACAGTTGCAATTAGTTTTTTTTTTAATTTCTACGTTTTTTTCTTAGGAAAAGTCGTTAGGTATTATGTGCCCCTTTGATTTATTACAGAATTGTCAGAAGCACCTTTTATGTGTCTAAGATCATCTGTATTTACACTAATATTATAAAGAGGAAAGATTTGATTGTTTGATTTAATCCAAAAGGCTCTAAAAGGATTTTTGCCCGATACAAAAAAAAATTTGACAATAAACATACTGTTTGCTTTCTGTGGACTGGACGCAGCCTAATTTTTTTGAAATAATTTGCAGGGATCTGAAGTCTAACAATATATTCCTGAGAGACGACTGGACGGTCAAGATTGGTGACTTTGGCCTAGCAACAGCCAAGATTCGGTGGGCTGGTGAGTTTGATAGTTTGTGAGGATGTTTGCTTCAATTTTACGCAAAAAAAAACTTGGTTCAAGTGTCGTTCTTGAAGGCTATGGAAATGATAATCACTTTTACATATGATACCCATTATGGTTATCAACTATCCTACTATAAAAAAGTAATCCTTCCTGTTAAGTGTTTTATACAAGGAGAAAGTAAATAAAAAAAATAATACAAATTCCTATAACACAGTGGCGCCCTTATTTTTCACCACTTTTTTGTCAAGCTGTAAAAAGTTTAGTCTCGTAATATTCTTCAAGTTCTTTGTTCTTGTAGAATCATCAAGCTCAGGCGGCGTGCACTGGCAGCAACCAACGGGCTCCATATTGTGGATGGCACCGGAAGTGATAAGGATGGAGGAGCCAGCCCCCTACACCTTCAGATCTGACGTCTACGCTTTTGGTGTCGTGCTATACGAGCTGTTGGCCGGAGAGCTGCCTTATGCTAACCTTAATAATAAGGATCAGGTGAGTGACATTTCATTTTGTCATTGTGCTTTACACAGTATGTTTAACATTTTGGAAGCTATCTATACCAATATTATAAAGAGGAAAGATTTGTTTGTTTGTTTGTAACGAATAGGCTCCGGAAATACTGAACCGATTTGAAAAATTCTTTCACTGGTAGGAAGCTACATTAACCCCGAGTGTCATAGGCTATATTAGATTTAAAAAAAAAATTAAGGATCCTTACCTAAACTCAAATAATGTAACCCAAGGTGCAATATTTTTTCTGATATTTACATATTTTGACAGGTGGTTTGTTGTTGTTGTTTGTTTTTTATTCGGCCATTCTGGCCAGTCAAAAGAACATAGTCTATAGAGTATCTTATATTATTATCAAGTCTTTAGTAGTATCTTATATTCTATGGCGTAACGAAGTAAGCCGGGAAAGCTCGTTATTAATAAAAAGTTAAAGAACATTTCAGTTATTTGATGTATGTCAATTAAGACTTGCTATCTCGTGTTTACTATACGTTTACCAAAGAAGTAGACCTCCAGTAAAGCTATGATAAACCTATTGTATCTTATGAATAATATGGTAAGTATTATATAGTACTTACTTGTATATAAAATGTATATGTACGATATGATACCAGATACTATGGATGGTGGGCCGCGGCCTCTTGCGGCCGGACCCGCGCCGCCTCAAACCAGAAACGCCGCAAGCCCTCAAACGCTTATTCGAGGACTGCGTCAAATTCGACAAAGAAGAACGACCCTTATTTAGACAAATATTAGCAACACTAGAAAGCATGCTTCGAGCTATGCCTAAGATTACCAGGAGCGCATCAGAGCCTAATATGTCGAGGCAGTTGCACGCGTCGGATGACTATTTGGCGTACTCGTGCGCGTCACCGAAAACGCCGGTGAATTTTCAGTTCAATACTGATACTAGTTTTCCTGCTTTTTATGGGTGAGTGTTTCTAATCAAATCAAATAATTCTTTATTCAATATAGGATACAAGATATCACTTATTGAAAGTCAATTAGACTACATCTAATCCAATTGCTATTGATCCCTTATTTGGTAAAGTATCCTATACTGTGAGAGGCGAGGTAGTTTCAGTAACTATTTAAATTAAACCAACAGAATATAATATGTATTGCATAGCATATTTTAAACATAGAACACCTACAGTCAAAAACTTTTTGTTGTTGTATTTACTTATACTGGGCCCTTGCCCAGGAAAAAAACTTAGCAGAGTTAAATAGTAAAAAGGTATAGGAACATAGTCTATACAGCCAGATATATATTAGAACATAGTCTATACTATCTTCAATAGTATTTCTTAGATTTTTCTTCTTTGTCATGAAGACAACCCAAATCTGACTGTTAGAAGACGAGAATGAGTGATTTTGTCCAGGGCCCTCAGTCTCATCGCGCAAAACGTAACTATCGAATAAAAGTAGAGTAGGAACAGTACGTTAATCGCAAGAAAATACACATTTGGTAGTCTCGTAATCAATTTTGCTATAACTATAGCAGTAGTATCGCAATAGATTGGAATCGACCAAAAAGGGTAGTCTGCTCCATAATAAGATAATGTTATGATTACGTTCGACTGACATTAATCATTGATATTAAGTGACAGTCAATAATCATTGATATTAAGTGACAGTTGCACTACGCCCGTTCCAATTTCGTCTAATAAAACAGGATTCACTATTTAGGTAAAAAAAATCCCAGATTATTCTATAGCTTGCTATTCATATTCTATTGCTATACTATAATGATCGATTAAAGTTACCAGACTCGCAATTTTTGACACAATCGTAATAGAGTAATAGTAGAATAATAATAGAATAGAAGTATAATAGTAAGTTTAAGAGACTAGAGTCCCAGGACATCATCAAAATCGCTCTGACTACACAGTCTTTCATAAAAGGCACATTATTAAACTGTTCCACCAAATGATCACAATAACGGCTACAATAAGGCAAACTAAATTAAAAACTCAATTTAATTTTTAATTTCAGAATCCCAGTGCCTAGCCAGCGGCATCCATAGTGTCTGCTACAGGGCTACGAGTAGCCCTGTCCCGCCCCCGGGGTCGATGAACCCGAGGTCGCTGACCTCAGGGTCAATGACCCCATCAAAAGTAACATTCGTGCTGTTGTAAAATGTGCTAATTGAAGTGCTAGTTTTAATAAGAGGATTCTGGGTTGTTGAACCCGAGGTCGTTGACCTCAGGGTCAATGACCCCAACTACGAAGACGTTTGTGCTGTAAAGTGAAAGTGCTAGTTTTTAAGTGGACTTGTGAAATTAGTGTAGTTTTTAAATCAATTTTTATGCTTGCTAAGTCAGTTGATTTTAATACATATTGAATTTTTTGTTGTTGTCTTATTAGTTATACCAGAGAGAGCCCAGTGCAGTTTTGTCGTGGCGAAGATAAAACATTAAATTAGTCTCTAAATTTTTTGTACAGTGGCTGACACGGACGGCGTAAAACTTCCGGCTTTTTCTGTATTGCAAAATAGCTCTTGTTCTTTGGTAATACAGTCTAGGGCTGACGGAACCATAGACAAATCTGTTACGGCCTCCTAGTCCGCCACTGTACTCGGTATAGTAGGTTGCCGTCACACGGGCCGCACCGCACAAACCGCGTGAAGTTGTAGGCTCGACTGATTATGTCCACTGCGCGTGGTTAGTGCCTTGCTTGCGGTCCGTTTGATACAAATTGGTATCTCCCAGAGACATGGGATACGCTAGTATCTCCCAATTTGTTTATTGTAATTCAGTGTTACCTATAAGTATTATGTTTCAATATTCGCCCAGCAAACTGTCTTACCACGATCGACTCTACAAAATGCCAGATTTAGTATTCATTTGTTTTTGGCAAAACCAGCGATTCTATTGCCGTTCGCAGTGAAAATAATTTTGATATGTGATAAGTGTACATTGCAGGTAATATAGGTGAATCACTTTGTGTAAAAAGAGATTCATCTGTGTGATTTTTCCATGTCAAAATATTTTTAACTGAGATAAGGTATGTACTAGATGGAAGCTATTTTAGCAGAAACGGAGAACTACTACTCGTATTCCTTCAACAATAACAAACTAATCATAAGAGAGACAGAGACAAACTCATAAACTCTATAAAGCCTAAGAATGCACGCGAGCAGCATTTAGCATTTTCTTGTCTATGTTTTTGCTATTTTGCCTCAGAAGAATTTTGCCTACTATTTTGAGTCCAGCTGGACTTTAAACCATACAACTTATACACAAATACACATTTGATGATTGCTCGCATTCCATTCAGGTTCTTCTATGCTCCGTCTACAGGAAACGCAGCATTCTACTTTGTCTATGGTTTTTAATTTTTATTTTCATTGACAACGGCAATATAGTAGTAGAGACTGACCGAAGGTTCTGTTTCGGTTTCGGCCACAGTTACGGTTTCGGCTAAAAACGGCCGAACCATTTGCCGAAACCGAAACTCGATGTGTATGATTCGAATTTTTGAACATGTTTTTTTTTATTATAAGCACTGTTAATAATTTCGATGTTATAGAGCTACAATTGAAATTAATACCAATACTTAACTGGATATAATATGTAAATATTGTTGTAATTATTATTATTTGTGAGAATAGTTATTAATACTAAAGATCTTTTGTTTACTGTACATACAGCATGATAAAATTGATGAGTTTGCTGAATAATATGTGGATTAAGAATCAAAATAAATTATTGTTTCAATTTAAATAATTTTGTTTATAAAATTTAATTTGGGATAGTATCATTAAATGTTGCAAAGACAATGGAAAAACTACCTATAGAATTTTGGATCATACGATTCATAAAAACATCCCTCTCACTTCCTAAAAACATCTCTCTCATATTTATTTGTGAATTAAAAAAAAAAGGTTATAAAAACAATAGACTTTTACTTGACATCACCATCACAGCACCATATTGATTAAATAATCCGATCATACAAACAAAACATACAAATAACCGGTCTATAGTGCGACACAAAAATAGAGATTTAAAAAGTGGTAACACCATTGCATGGAAATTTGACAGATATTCTAAAATTTCCATACAGTGTTGCCACTTTTTAATTTCTAGATTTTTGTGTCGCACTATAAACTGTGGACTAAGACGGCCTCAATTCGTAGAATAATTTTCGTTAATTTAGAGCAAAAACTCAGTAAAAATAAAACGTTAGATAACATAACATGATCTTACGCCTTTTCTTACCCGAAGGGTTAGGCAGAGGCACCAGCGTTAGATGAACGAAAAACATTCCTTTTTATACGGCCTTTTTATGTAGGCAGAAAATCTTCTCCTTCCGGGTGCTATTGACGATTAACAGAAGTAATATAAACCATTTTAAAGTAAATATATTTTTTAGAAATATTACATAATAATAAGAACTTAAACAATAACGTAATATATAGGTCTAGCTCACATATGGCGAGGCGAGGCTTGGCGAATACTATTGCAACTATGGCCTGCTGCCTAAAGTGGCCACGTGATAGTTTCATTAGGATATTTCAAAGATACACAACACAGCATTTAAAATACTAAGCAAGATTAAGGGCGTCAGGACGCATATTTCTGATTTCGAAGATATTCATTATTTATCGAAGCTAGTATCGCACCTGTTCGCCCCTTATGAGGCATAGCACAGCTAAAGTAGCGCCACCTCCGAAAAAAATTAATATCTTCTAAACTAAGGCAAATATCAAAAATGTGAAACAGTATTCCACTAGATAATGCAGCCTAGTATTTTTAGGGCACTCTTGTATAGCTTTCCGGTTAAAGACCAGAGAAAGCTACTGATTGTTGACAAAAGTGGCCGTTTTTAGCTGTGCTGTGCTATTCCTTTTAAACCGCGGCCTAAATTCTATTTAAATTCTTGCAAGCTGTGATGTCAGACAGACTGTCGCGGAAGTTTTCTTGTGGTGGAATCGCGGTCTTAGGGAGTACCCACACTTATTCAGTTCTGTTCGGCGCTTGCCCATACAATATCGTTGTTTAATTTCTATTATGGGCAAATGGTGATAGGGCTAAAAAAAGTGAAGTACTCCCTTAGACACTATTGCTATAACTCTGGGGTATCATTGCCACGCCTCGTCATAAGTGTGCAGGCCACTTGACTTGTAATAAAAAAAAACCTCTGCCAGCAAAAAAATCCTGACTAGAAAAAAAAGAAATTAAGAAAAAAAAAAACAAACGATTGCAGAATAAACAACGACAAATCACAGTTTAGATAAAAACTAAAGTAAATGAATATAGTGAATAGGTAGTAAGTATAATATTTCATTTACGACCTATAACATTAGAGTATATTAACCTGCGCACATAAAGAAACGATCTCAAAATGGCGGCCGTTGTATGGGCTGTCTCTCTTCTTAACTCTTCTCTCGTTCTAATATAGGCGAGATAGCGTGCCTTCGGCCGTCATTTTCAAATCGATTCTTTATCTGCGCGGCTTATACCAAGTTTACCAAAATCAGATTTAATTTTTATAATGCTCAGATTGAATATCTAATTAAAACGTTATTTTACTAAACTGCGCGTCACGAATTAACTTCAATTTCGGGTGTTTTCGGTTTATCTAAGACGAAATATTATATTTTTAATTTGCTTTGGCCAGACGGTTGGCCATTCTTGGCCCCTTTTATTATTATTGGCCTGTTTTGTTAAGAGGCTGAATAAAGATTTTTGACATTCTAAAATCTTCTTTTTTTTAATGCTGTTAAATGCAAAATAATAATTTTATTCAATTCAGCCTCTCTAAATGAACCGTGCCAATATTTAGAAGTGGGCCAAGAATAGGCGACTTACTTTACATCGCTTGTATGCAATAAAGTGTTTTCTATAATATTCTATTATATAGCATAAAAACACTATCTTAAAACAATCTTAAAATAGTAAATAACATCTAATCATCATCAGAATCACTGGTTTCTTGCTTCTCTTCATTTTTTTCTGATTCATTTGCCCGCGTTTTCTTTGATCGAATTTCAAACTTTGACACGTAAATCTTTTTCCCGCCAATTTTCGAATCTGCCGCCATCTTTTGCGCACGTTCCACCGACTGCGGTCCGTCGAACTCTACAAATGCCGTGGCTGAGAAAGGAAGGAATTTCATATAGGTACACAGCGGTCAAGGACTGCGTAACACTTTTGTCTATGGTCTCGTTCGCCCTAGACTGTAAAATTAAAGAACAAGTATATTGAGTCCGTCTAGTAGGTCCACTCACGATGATTCGCCATATCAACAACTTTCCTATAGAGAATCTCAAAAAATATACCAGCTGCTTCATAGAAATCGCAAAAAACAAAGTGTCATACTGTGCCAAATTTTTGATTTTGATTACTAGCATCGCTGCAAACTGGATCTTAAATGTTAAAACAATTCAATACTTACAAATAGAATTCTTCCCCTTAGTCAAAAGCCGTATATTTCGTATCCTTCCCGCGCCAGTAAAAGCAGAACTAACAGTTTGTTCCGTCAATTCGCCATAGGAACGCACCACGAGTGTTGTGGAAGTTGGCGGCAGAGGGCGCTTTACCCTTATGCGACTTCCTGCAAACGATGTGTTGTCTTCTTCTAGTGCCTGGCGAATGTGAGATAGATTGTAAATTAAATTGTATGGGAAATAAAAGTGTTTGAAATGTTTTATTTGTGTAAATGTTCGTCTCTGTATATGTTTCGCGCACCCTAGATAGAGGTTCTTCCTAGTTAGGGGCTCTGAGTGTGATGTATTATTATTATTTAAATGATATAATAGTGTGTTCCTCAAACCGCAAAATCTCTATTATCCGTTTCGGTGCGAATTTCGAGATAAAGGCCTATGATGTCCTTTGTGTCTTAAGACTTTATACTTAGTATCTCTGCACCAAATTTCATTTAAATTGGATCAGTTTGGGCGAGAAACAGAGACAGACAGGGTTAAATTCTTTCCCATCTATAATATAAAAATTAATCGCAAAATGTAATGTAAGCGCATAACTCTACAACGCCTGGACCAATTTTACCAATTCTTTTTTTTGAATGTTTGTTGAAGTCCAAGGAAGGTTTTAACGAATTAGGTTAGGCGGTATAAAGTTCGCCTCGTCGACTAGTTTATAATATTTATTTAATAGTTCTTCATATTTTCACTGAAAGACATTTCACTACTGGAAATACGCCACTCCCACAACACAATTTTCGTTTAATTTGTTCTTTGCCTGATTATAACTTTCTTCAAATAGGTTTTTATGATTCAGTGACTTACTTTCGTTGCATCACTTTCTGTAGAAAAATTTACAGTTGTTGTGAAAACTGGTTTAGGTTCCTCAGTCGGGTACACTTCTGCTATTCTGAAAAGATTTTTTTTTTATTTTAACTCACGAAATAGAATTGGTGCGATTTGCATAGATGTTACCTGCAACTTAGCAGGTCCAGGTTAGATACCTGGCAGAGAAAAATATTGTTTGTGATGTTATTAATGTTTTTTCATAGGGTTTTAGTGTGTTTGTATCCTAGATACAAATTAATTATAATTCTACATTGTTAAGGACCTTTTGGTTCTCAGTGTATTTTTATTCTATTATTATTTGAACATCCTTTGCAGAATTAAAATGTAATAAAATAAATAACTATTTGCTTACCCAATACCCTTGATATGACCGCAACTGCTAAAATGTTCACTTAGCATCTTTTTATAATTTAGCATTATCTTCAATGGAAGATTCTCGACAATGACAGAGGTTAATAGATAGTCATTGCTTGTTTCAACTTTTTTGTCTTTGTTCCACTTGCGTTTTTGCCATTTCACTTTCTCTTTTTCTTCTATGTTTTCTAGATCTAGAGTTTCAATGATATCTTTTTTATCTTTTGTTTTACCGTGTTTCCCTTTCTTTTCTTTACCGGACTTGTTTTTTGTCTTCTTTTTCTTGTCTACAACAGTCATTTCATCCAAAAGGTTAGTTAATGTGTGAGGGTTATCCCCAATGTTAAGATTTTCTAAATCATCGGCTATTGCCTTTGCCTCCAGTTTTGTTTCCCGCTTCCGTGTTTTACTTTGTGGTTCATCATTCTCAACGGAGTTTGTTCTTTTGGCTTTACGTTTCTTCTTTTTATTTTTCTTAAGTGTAGTCTCAGTTGTGGTTGGATTGTTAGTTTCTAATTCTGTATTTTCTGTGGTTTCTGGTTTGGGTTTTTTGTTTTTTTTATACTTTCTCTTTTTTGGCTTCTCCGTGTTATTATTCGCATCATCCGTGGTTGAACTTACTTCTGGCACAGGCTCTGTAATAACAATATTAGTTGCTTCGTTTTTTTCCTCTTTTGTTGTGGTAGACTGATTACTCTCATTTATATTTTCTTTCTCTGCCTGCTTATTTTCTGTTTCAACGCTTATATTCTTTTTGTTCTTTCTATCCTTCCTTTTAATTCTTTCCTGGACAGGACTCACTGCATATTTCTTGGGACTTTTTTTGGATGTTATTTCTGAGTGAGAATCGTCAGATTTTGATTTCTTTGATACTGATTCATCCTCTAACACAAAACTGACTGACTTATTTCTCTTTTTACGTTTGTTAGCGTAGTAATCTGGCGTGTATCTCTCCATAGGCTCATCAGAAGCTATAGGGGTGTTTTTCATGATAGATTTCAATGAAACATGTTTCTCAGAACTATGGTTTGGTGTTGATGTTATTTTAGAATCATCCAGGTGCTGTTGTTTGTGCTTCTTGTAAACACGCTTCGGAGTTTCAGTCTGATTTCGTTCCTTTTTTCCTGCCTTACTGTGCAGGTTTCCGAAATCGAAAGACTTATTGACCCTCAATTTTTCAGCTGGTGTTTCGTTATCATGGATAAATGATTTCGATTTAGACTTTTTGAATGTCTTAACTGAAGCATCTTCGTCCATTGTTATTTATAACGTGGTCACGAGGTTTCTAACGCCAAGATTGTTAATATGAAGTTGTTTGTTTTCGTTCGCCTTGCCGCTTGCCTTGCTCTGCCCTTGCCTGCTGTGCTGAACAGTTTTTGAGGTTAGATTTTGAATCAATCAATCAGTGTTGCCAGGTATTCCGGACTACAGTAGCCAAAAAATTGGCGTTAAGAAAGTAGCCCCCGTTTAAACTTTAGTATCCAAGAAGACGTGTTTTTATTATTTTTGAGAAAAGCTAGACAGACATTAAATTGCATGGTTAATATGGTTATGGTTTGTTTGCAGGGTTGCCAACAAAATAAAAGCAAAGTAAAGTAGCCCAAATAGCGAAAAGTTTCGCAGTTTGGCACCACTTTGTTTAAATAATGAAATCGTCTCAATCAATCAATCAAACCAAATCAACATTACCATAGACAAAAAAACGCTACTCCCTCTGAGACTACTCCTTTTGCAGTTTTGACCCTTAGGCTACGAACGCACAGGCGGTTTTTTGCCGCGCGGATTTTATGTAACATACTGAATCCTATGGAAGTGTGCGCACCAGCGGATAAAAAACCGCGCGGTTAAAAATCCGCTGTCACGGTTTTATTTCCGCGCGGCTAAAAATTCGCCTGTACCTTCGTGGCCTATGAATAAGGTTGAAGATGAAATACAACCTTTCCAACCGCGCGGAAATAAAATCCGCCTGTGCGTTTGTAGCCTTATCCGGAGTCCGGACAAAAGTTTTTATTTTTTTAAATAGCAACACTATTAACCTTACTTTTTGATTTTGTAATGGCCGCTGCGCTTGCGTGATGCCGGTTGCGTGTTTTACCTTCTAAAAATAAGCGTCCTTTTGATTAAATTGTGATTTTAAGTCTGTGTAGTGCTTGTAAGTTTTGTTTAATGTAAGTGGCATTAGCTATTAATAATATATAATAGTTTGTGTTTGTGAGTCTTCAAATCGTATTTAAGTTTTTGGCGGCATGATCTTGCCATGGGTTTTTCCTTTCCGACATAACGCCATGCCTTGTTGTGATTTTCATGTATCTTATTGATTATTGATGGAATAGGCATCAGAATCTTAGTTTAATTACAGCGTAACACAAATTTTTGAAGTATTACGCGGGAGTTCATGAATGACGCAGGTACTTTCGCGCTATTTCGTTTGGCAAAGTCAGCGTCCGTCCTTGAGATTGCTAAGATCATTCACCGGTCGCGCCGTCTGGCATGGTGATTTATTTGTGATGAGGCCCATAAGTTTCGACAGTAGTACATTATTATCAGTACATTTTATTTACCACTCGACAGTACTCATACAGCATTTATCCATCAAAAAATATCATTAGCACAGTATTAGAATGAGTAGTTTTCATGTTATAAATCATTACAGAATAGGATAGGTTAATCAACAATTTCCAAAATTTTATTTATTCTGCAGTAACTAGTTAACATGGTAGCAAAGCGAGGACGTGGAGCGAAAGCCCAGACTCCAAAGGCAGCAGAGGCACCAGTCGAAGCAGTTCCTGATGTGGAAATGACGGAGACCACGGAAGATAACAATGGAGTTGATGCGGAACAGGAGGCACCTGCTGATGGGGTTCAAGACGCACAGGCTGAAGGGGGCAATGGAAACGGAGAACAGGCAACGGAAAACAATGAAGCTTCTGAAGAGAAGCCAGAAGAGAAAAAGGAAGAGCCAGTTGAATCTGGCAAGATCCTGGTTGAGAACCTCCCTAAAAGCTACATCTTTGACTACCAGGAGAAACTGAAAGAGCTCTTTTCAAAGCACGGAGAGGTGACCGCTGTCAGGTAAGTTGGTAAAGTACTCAATGCTCAGCATTGTGTCAACTTTGTAACATTATTGTCATTTCCCTGCTAACATTCAAATATCAATCCTGAAATTCAGTAATTTTAGTTTACAATTATTTACATGAAATATAAAATAAAAATTTGAATCTTTTCCTTGAATTTGTGATGTTTTATTTTTAAATTTTTCTTTTGATTAAAGCAAATTTTTTACTGTCTTGAATAATGCAAACTCCGAATAACCACCAATTCTGGCTTGTTACGGAGATTAATGAGAGCATTTTTTCTTTCTTTTTAGACGTGGTCCAATTGTTGTTACTGAACAGACCACAACTCCGTCATTATCGGCTATAGTCGAATTCAAAAACAAAGAAAGTCTGGAAAAGGTAAATGAAAAATTTCTAACATTATAATTTATAACTATGAGAATTATGTAGTTTGTTTAGAGCGGCGACGGCTCGGCAGTGCCGGCATGCCGTTTGCTGCCTATTCAGTTTTTCTTTTCTAAATTAGCACTTCCCTAAAAGTGAATGACTATTTGAATGTTTCATGCTGGTTTGCTAATTTTATTATGCCCAGCTGTTAACCATGTCTTGTGTTCCAATGTTTTTCTACCAATGGTGATGGTAACTAAAGGTTTTTTTTTTTATGTGTTTGGTTAATTCAGAGATGAAAATTTCATTGATATTTTACATTTTATATGTATGTAAACCAGCTATATAAAATGGTTGTATAGCTATTTGTTACCATCATTGTTATATTAAGCTTTCTAGGAAGGAGTGGAGCGGCAGTATGTCAAAAGGTAAAATATCAAATCAATCAATTTGCAAACTAACTAAATTATAAGTTTTGCATGTATACTGTATAATATTTACGCAGCAAAGAGTTCTAACTAGGTAGAAGCTGTATCTGGGTCTCCAAACACATCAAAGAATACAATCCCAGAACCAGGAAATAAACATTGATACCTGTCATCCATGATAACATCATTCGCCCCCACTGGGAATTGAACCCAGATCAACAAAATCACAGTCACTCAGGGAATTTTGGGATAAAAAGAATCAGTAAAAAATGGTTCTACTCTTACCTATCTTAAATGTTTAAGTCATATCGGTTCAGTAGTTGCGTATAGTGGCGGTCTAGGTTGGCGTAACACTTCCGGTTTATATACTCTATATTATGGTAGCTCTTGTTTTTGGTAATACAATCTAGGGCGCGCGAGACCAAAGACAAAAGTATTACCACTGTACATGTAACATGTATGTATACAGTGGAGCCGCAAGTTGCGACCAAACTTATCTGGCGCACTTTAGTATCACAACTTTTTTACTAACTAAAGTGCTGAGCAATTGACCAACAGGCGGTGTCAGAAAACGGCACGGTTCTGGAAGGTTCCGCAATAACAGTCGTGGTGGAATCCCGCGGCGACTCGGCCGTGCTAGTTGGGCTGCCGTACGAGGCCTCCACCGAGTACGTCCGGCTACTCTTCTCGGAGTGCGGCGAGGTCGCCCAGATTTTGGAGTTCAGCAAGACCAAGTATAAGATATGTTAGTATTTTTGTCAAGTATGTATTTTATAGAATTTTTAATGCTTAAAATAATTAGGTAAAAGTAATCTAAGACACATTTAGTAAATTTTTTGTAGTTTTTTGGTACATTAACAAATGTTGGACTGATTTAAAAAATTAACTGTTTCAAGTAGGTATTATTGTTCCATGATTTTTTTTTTTCCATACTAAGCCCAAATTAATGGCAACAGTACAGGCTGTTCCTCTGGCTATGTTACGTAGTACAGAAACCGTTTAAAGCAGCAATGGAGAACGAAAACGCTACCAATAGATTTCGCGCCCATAAGACAATTAAAACATGGTTAAAAAAATCATCGTATAAAGTTAAATGAAATGCGTTAAATAACTAAAATGCTCTGTTAACTCTTTATCAATAAGAGTGTTACAATCAAAAGCTATTTTTGACCCTTATACACTAATTCTAAAGTCCAATTTGTTTTGTAACAGTGCGGGTGACATTCCAAGCCAAGGAGTCGGTCGAAAAAGCTCTGAAGCTGGACCGCGAGCTGCGCATCAACGGCTTCCTCGTCACCGTCACCAAGTACCAGGACGACAGCGAGCTCAAGCAAAACAACAGTAACAAGGTAAATTCTCAGGTCACTTTGCCTCTTTAATAATATGCTACCCTGGTAGCTCATTATAATCTTATTGCGAGCTTTTCATAAACGCAAGCAACAAAGAAATATAACAAGATTTGATAAATATGCTGCCCCTGGTTGAAATTCGGGTGTGGCGCGAAATTTTTTTCGCGTATTCTATTTAATCTGGCGAAAGTTTAAGCTTTAATGACTTTTATACATAGTTTTTGGAAGACAGGGTTACTGTTTGTGTATATTCCACATTTGTGTATTTTAAAAATCTTTATTCGGAATTAAGATTTTTTAAATACACAAAATCATTAACTCTGTTTTCAAAAAACGATGAATAACAATTTGAGAGACGGTTATTAAGCGTTGAAGTCATTCAAACTTTCTTAAAAACGAATACATTTGCCAGAATAAATAAAAAACACGAAAAAACTTAAACTTCGTGCCACACCCTCCTGAACCGCCCTAACGTAGTCTTAAAGTTTAGAATAGATTAGAATAAACATTTATTCACCAAAACCGACATAATTACAAAAATAAAATAAAGACAAAATAAAATACAACTTGCAAAGAGACGTTTCATAAACAAAATAAAATAACTAAACATAGATAGCAAGATGCCTACGGTCACTCGTCACTCGGGCCCTGCGCGCCTTCACTGACGCGCGTCGTCAGTCGGTTATATGGTGAAATGGAGGCCATTTCAGCTTACGATCTCAGCTGCAAGTAACTGAAGCCAACTGTTCTTCCATTAGCCACCGCTAGGATTGTTTCAACCATTAAAGATAATGTTACCTACAAAATTTAACCAACAAATCTCCCCAAAACAGAACAACAAGCGCCAGCACCCGCAGAACCAGAACCAGAACCAGAACAACCAGAACAGGAACAACCCGCCGCAGAACGTGAACAACGCGCCGCCGCCGCGGAACGCCAACTTCCGCGGGGGACGCGGGGGCGTGTTCAATGCGCGCGGGAATTTCAGAGGTAATTACTACTACTTTTATTACTACTATCTACTATAATGCTCGGAATACATTAGGCTAGTTTCTTGAGCTAGGATAGCAAGCCAGTGCATAGTAAGAACCAGAACAGGATCAACCCCAACGAGTACTTCCGCGGTGAACGCGGGGGCGTGTTCTGTTCATTGCGCGCGGGAATTTCAGAGGTAAGTGTAATTTTATATTGTAAAGCGGTACAAAGTTTGCCGGTTCAGGTAGTTAATAAAGATGCTTAATTACACCGAAAGAAACTAGAGCCAATCGCGAAAAAAAAAACTTATTATAGTTATATAGAACGAGCTTTCCCGGCTTACTTCGTAACGCCATAGAATATAAGATACTACAAAAGACTTGGCTCTATGAACTATGTTCTTTTGACTGCTCAGAATGGCCGAATAAAATAAAAATCAAACAACAACAACAAACCACCTGTCAAAATATGTAAACAACGGAAAAAATATTGCACCTTGGGTTACATTATTTGAGTTTAGGTAAGGAACCCTAATTTTTTTGAAAATCTAAATAGCCTATGACACTCGGGGTTAATGTAGCTTCCTTCCAGTGAAAGAATTTTTCCATTCGGTTCAGTATTTCCGGAGCCTATTCGTTACAAACAAACACATCTTTCCTCTTTATAATATTGGTATAGATTTATAAAGAATTTTTAATTAACTTCTAACCGTCTTATTCATAAAAAGTTAAAGACCATTTTAGTTATTTGACGTATGTCAATTTAGACTGGATGTCACGTATTTACCATACAACAAACCAGAGAAGTAGACCTCCAGTAACGCTACTTAAAATCTACTGTATCTTTATGAATAAGACGGTAAGTTTATTATACCTTAGAAGTTAATTAAAAATTCTTTAACCCATATGTTAAATATACATAGTTTAATTCGAGTGATTTTAATCATAATTTAATTAGAAAAGAGATTTGATTCGAATCGACTTTATCGTTCCATTCTCGGCAGTTTTGTAATGTATTAAAATGGGTTTAGATTTGTACCCAAGTTGGACTAAGGGATTAAACAGAATCAGATAAATGATTAGAATTAACTCGATACGAGTACGATGGAGTCTTGTTAATGCTTGGTTAACCTTGTGTACTTGCGTAAATTAAAATTTAAGTTATTTTTAATCAAAAAGTCAAAAATGATTTATTCAATATAGCATACAAGATATCACTTATTGAAAGTCAATTAGACTACATCTAATCTAATCGCTTTTGATACCTTATTTGGTAAAGTATCCTGTACTGCGAGAGGTGAGGCAGTTCAAGGTGCCCACCAATTGGCTCAGGCAAACAAATGTTTGCCTTGCCTTACGACAATGGTCGCTGGAGACGCCCCTAGACGAGCCTTCCTCTGTCATATGATTCTACTTCCTTTCGCAATGATTTTACAGCGTAGAGGTGAAAGGGGTAACAAACTCTATTTTACAATGTATCTCTTTTTTGTGACATTACAATTGTATTATTTGGTACAGGCGGTCGCGGGCGCGGCGTGTTCCCGGCGCGCGGCGGCTTCCCGCGCGGAGGCTTCGCCGCCGTCAACAGCTACATGCCGCCCGCGCCCTACATGCAGCGCCCGGTCAGTACCGCGCACATCCCTCCTCCCTCACACACCCTGTACTCGACACCTGTTGGACACAGACCGCCACAGCCACAGACGGCACAGCCACCGGTTATGGACCACCCTCAAATCTAGATACACGCACATTACTAATTTCTACTGCTGGACAAAGGCCTCTCTCACAGTCTGCCACAGTCACCGGGACCGACAAAACTACCTACTTAACTGTATAGTTACTGCTATCAATTTAACTAATTTAACCATATCCGTAATTCAGTTTGCCTGTTCTCGTAGTTCAGTCGGCACGGGCACGGGTTCGATTCCCGCCTATCGCCGACACACGTCCACTGCTGGACATATACATTCGAACATATCTCCCCACACCGCCACAATCAATAGTATTGGTGTACCGATAAAACTACCTACCTACGTTCTCACTACTAAAATCATCATGGTTATTCTGGTTATGTTTAAAAAGTATGATGCGTTCTCTCTTTCACATAATCCTATACAAAAGTTATAAAAATAGCTAACTACCATTAGGCATCAACTTGATAAGCTTTAGAGAGCATTACAGTATGTTGTAGAAATTATTTTTATATATAATACTTATTTCTTATTCATATTTGTTTTTTGTAAATTTGAGTTTGAAACGAATGCATAGAAATTAGGCAAAGAAATTGTTTTAATTAAATTAAGAAAACAGATTATATTTTAAGAAAAAATTACTGTTTCTTTGTCATTAATATAATGTTTCTTTGCATTCTTTTCAGAGCCCCTACTAAACACGAATCGTGTCAACAGGTAAATATCGACAATTTTATAATAATTAGCTTTTTTATTTACTAAGAGATCACTCTAAAGAAATGACACCACTTAAAAAAATGGCCAACCCACTCCCTAATTTTTTGTTTCCTTTTGGCGATCTGTGGGGGAGGCCTTTGTTGAACAGTGGACGTCTCTCGGCTAAAATGGTATACAGAATGTTTCTGTTAAGGTATTAACCCCCGAAATGTCGTGCGCACATACCCTGTGCGTAGGAATTTGGTACGGCTAATGTCCTACGCACACACCCTGTGCGTAGACTTTTAGGTTGGCAATACTTTTTTTTGTACGACTGATTTCGCTGTTGGTGCCCCTGACAAAAATATCCAACCAATCAGAGTATTGTAATAGACAAGTTAGAATATTTTGACCAGACTAAAGTGCAAATTACAAGGTGAAAAAAAATAAAAGTTGAAATCTATCCACGCGCTCTGTCACAGGCGGCCATTACGGTTTTTATTGAGTGAACTTTGACCTGTGATTCTAAGAGAAATATTTCTGTATTTTATAAACGGTAAGTGTTTATCACATGTATTATACCTCAAATTACAGGTAATTGAGTAGGCTACACGTACAGTATGTAGTTTTTAGCATTAGAGTAAAATTTATTAGTAAAAAGACGATGAGACTTTTTATGATGCAACAATTCATGCCCGTCATTGCTGCTTTGTTTTTGTTATCGTAACAGAAATTCAATCAGAATCTTATTAGAAATAGATAAGTTTGTGCTAAATTCAGTAAGAAACCGATACATTCAGTCAGTTTAGCTTGAAACACAACAATTTTCGTAAAAAAACCGTTTATGTTTTGTTTTGGTACAAAATTACGAAAATGTACAGTTGGCAAAAAAGTAAACGTAAAATGAATATATATTTTGCTATACTAACATGAAAAGATCAATGTATGGCATGAATAATACATAATTAGACTAGCTTCGTGAATTTGTATAAACCATAATATTATTTTTTATTTCTTTTGTATGGACAAAATTTTTTGTTTCGTAACGGATGTTTTTTTATATATTTATGTAGGGGACCTATAAACATACTTTTTTAGTGCCTATACCTTTTTCTCTATAGTGTATAATTTTTGAGAAAACTGTAATTGTATTTTTTTGTTTTGTATGAGAAATTTTTTTGCTCATAACCTATAAACATACATTTTTATGTAGCAGTTATACTGGTTGTTTTCTTTTGAAGCACTGGTTTATCAGTCGAATATATATATATTTTTTTCTTTAGACCACCAGTACCAGCAATGCGAGCGGAGTGGGTGCAGCGGACCCTGGGAGGTTCAATGTACGTGGGGGACCCCGGGGTTTCAGTGCGCACAGCTCAGAAGCCTCAGCAGTCCATCCAGTAAGTTGAAAGATTTTTATTATTTTGAATTATGTACATTATAGAAACATTTTCTTATGAAAAAGTATGACATTCATCATCATGACAGCCGATTGACTTCTATTGTTGACAATTGTATGCCTTTAATTTCAAATTTTATATGTATTAATTTCTAATATCTTTATTTATAGCGTCGCACCTTTGGAGCAAACGGAGGAGATGGACGTGGACCAGGAAGAGGGTGACGAGCATCTGGAGCATGTTCAGATATCAGTCGCTAGAAAGTGTCAAAGCTGTTCCTTATGATGAAGTACTGTTAGACTATACTACACTACAGCTGTCTACCTAGTATCTTCAGTGTTCTGTTATAAATACATGTTGATTTTTGACTTTTTTGCGTATATATATTTTTTTTTAATAATATAAACATTGTTTACGAAATGTTTGTTTTATTTGCGACGCTTGTGTATGACGTAGGAAGATCTGATAATTAGGTTTTTTGCAAAAAAAACTAGGGATTTTGCGAAAACCCTGATAATTTGATATAACCATCACTCCTTTTCCAATCATACTGACAAAAAGCAGTTATTTTGCAAAAAACCTAGTATAATTGAAAAATTTGATACCTTTCTTAACTCTGATTGGCTAGATTATATTGCTTACCGTGCAACTCTTATTGTGATTGGTTCTCTGTAGCGTCAAAGGTATTTTAACGAACCAATCAGAATACGAGTTAACTAGCCAGAAATAATCTAGCCACCAAATTTTTCAATTATACTAGGCTCTTTGCAAAAAAAAAACTGCTTTTTGTCAGGATGATTGAAAAAAAAAGCAATGCTTATATCAAATTATCCAGGTTTTCTCAAAATCCCCTTTTTTTTTGCAAAAAACCCAACCATCAAATCCTACTACAACATGTACACATATTTGTTACCCTGGTAAAATCGGTATTAGTTGGATTTGGTAAAAATGGTATTAGGTGGTTTCGGCATTTGTGTTCCGGTCCGGGTAGGCTGGTATCTCCCGGGATGAGGTAATTGTAAGGGTAAGTATTTTCTACAAGATATGAAGTATAACATAATAAATACACGGTCGTGCGCTTTTGTTTACCGCAAGGCTACGAAAGCATTGATAAAATAAGCCTGTAGTTAGCCACTACCACTAAAGGCTTTGTCAAACAGACGGCGCTAGAGCGCCAGCCCTACGCGGCGCCAGAGCGTCGCGCTCTTTGTATCACTACGCAACGTAAAGGAGCGTGAGTGATATAAAAGAGCGCGACTATAGCGCCGTCTAATTGACAAAGCCTTTATAAAACGTACCTACCTAACCCTCTTTCAGTCGGGTAAAAAGTAAAACACTTGCTTAGTAACATACATGTTTTATCCTTTCTTGCTATTTCATTTTACACATGACAAGCATAGATAATATTTATGAACTGAACAAATGCTTAACTTTTTTAAATAAGGCCATAGCCGATCTATATTATGTGTATATTTATTTATTTATATTTCCGTTTTGCATCGCGGCATAATTAAAAAAGAAAATACTTAAACTTCTAATCTTTCTTATTTTTATATATACTTATACAAAAAGGCTGAGAAGAAAACAAAAACGCTTATACATACATAATTAAGTGTAAGCGTTTTTGTTTTCTTCGTGGCGTTTATAAACATATAAAAACCGTTTCTATTTTACTCGCAGCCCTGTCATATTGAATACGTACCTATTTAAAAAATATGCAAGTAATAAAAGGTTGGTTACGCAAATAATATAAAGTAGAAAAAGATACATGAATCCATCTATATATATAATCTATTTATTTGAATATAATGAATAAACGTAATAACATCAAATTCTCTTTACTAAAGGAGTTCCTATTTATTTGATAATCAAATTTAATATGAACCCATTACATTATACAAATAAAAAATTAATTATAATTATAAGAAATAAAAAAGGTACCATAATCCGAGCATAATCCTTACTTTGAAAAAATATTGTTTATAAAAGTAATTTATAATATATTGTATAATGATAATACAAATTCTTTTGCCAACTGTACCTGTACCGGCCGGCACGGCAGTTTGCGACTAGCGAAGTCGATGGCCGCCATTTTTTTGGCGATCGCGTAAATAAATATTTATTGTGAAGTAAATAGGTTTTCTGTGATAATAACTAAACTAATTATAGAAACCTTACCTTGCAAGCCTACGATATATTGTTGTGTAGTGTGGTATGTGGCTATAAATTTCGTGAAATCAGTGTGTGAAAATGTGACTGGCGGGAAACAAACAAAAGAAAAACGTTATTTTTGTAAAAGGAAAAATTATATCGAAGTAAACAAGTAAGTGACACGAAAATAGTTATAAGTATCGGCAAGGGAATGTATTTACCCTCATTTTAGTATATAACACATAACATATTATTATATTTACTAAGTACCAGGAACATATTTCTATGGAAAATCGGGAAAATTTGCATAGTATGACGATCATTTCGGCAGCATCCATAATCAGGTCCTCATCATTTGACGGGTTAAGGTACTTTCAACGAATGGTTCCTTTAAATGATAACAGATGTCGTCTAAATAGCGTGCGTGCTTTTTAAAAGTTCAATCAATCAATCAGTTAGTTTGTTTGGTTAATGTTGTTTTTATATTTGGCCATTATGGGCAGGCAAAGGAGCAAAGTCTAAACATCCAAGTCTTTATTTCTCAGTAATCAAGTCTTATGTCGTTTTTTCCAAGAGGTTTCCTAACCTACATCCTTCACCATCATCACCAAAAAAAAAAATGGATTGATTAATTTTGTAAAAAGTATGCAGGACATTTCAATGACATCTGTTAGGCTATTGCTGTTCACAATGAAAATAAGAATGAGAAACATTTTGACATGTGATATAGTATAATTAAGTATACATTGCAATGTATAATTATCACAATGTCAAAATGATTCACATTCTCATTTTCATTTTGAACCGCAATAGATCCCCTGAAACCTCATAATAAATCAAATAATCTGAAGCTGAATCGCTCCTTTGTTTTATAACCGCCTTATCAAAACATCCTTAATTTAAATAGATGAAAAGTACGATAAACTAACAAGTGTCCCTTGCCCACAGCTTGGCTTCATGAACGACGGCCAGCGACCGAACAAGCGGCTCCGGCAAATGTAAACTGTATTTTTTAAGCAATAAGATTAAAATTCGTGCGTCGTGTCCTGTGTCCCGTGTATTGTTGTGAGTGTGCCGCGCGTCCCAGAGACTCCTACATTGACATGTATAATAGATAATTTTATTTACTAAGAACATACAAGAAAAAAAAATGGAAATAATTAATTTGTAAGTTATACTACTTAGTCTTTTTGACAGGTACGATATTAAACCTGATTACTAACTATGATTGTTTTATTTATATTTTTCTTTAAAGACAACATACTTACGTCTTATCATTATAAAAATAAATAAATAAGTCTATAAAACTATAAGTAAGTGCCTATGTTAAAGTAAAAAAGACACTATTCATGACATGAGCTATAAAGCTGTCTGTTTTAAATATAAAGAATAATTACTAGAAAAAAATTACAGTAGGTAATTTAAACATAAATAAAAATTTGCTAATTTACTTACTGAATAAAAAAAAATACTAAGTATACGAAGCCAACCTGTCGGTCAGTGGAAATGAGACATGAGATCGTTGTCTTGTCTTGCTGTCCGTCGTCGATTTTATACAAAACAAAAGAAAGAGTATCCATTTATAATCTTGATCACGCACGCGAATGCCGTGTTGTGTTACTGAAATTACGGTTTACAAGTCAAGTTCGCCGCAACGAGACCGCACGGCCGCGTTTTGTTTGTAAACAATCGAAAAATGCTATAAAAATAAAACAAGTGAAAAATGGCGCGAAAGCTATTGTTTATGTTTTTCGCCGTGGCAATGGCGGCTGGCGATTTTACCCGCCCTAACCTAAAAAATGCGGAATACATAACTAAATCGCAATTTGAGCAGCGGAACAACAGATTGTCGACTAGGAATGTGAGGTTTTCGCGAATGCAAACCATGGAAGACATATTTAATGTCTACGACGCAACGTTTTTGGCTTACGTTTGGCCTAAACTCAGAAACGGGGTGCATTTGAATGTGGGGGCAGATTGCTGGGAAAACTTGACAGAGTTTTACAAGGACTTGCTGGAAGGACGGCCTTGGGCATACAGTGGTGAGTACTGTTTTTTTTTAATCCTAGTTTAGTAGCGAGCTAGCGACAGCGATATTGTAGTTAATTATCGCAAGCAAAGAAACGTAGTCCATACAACCTAGTCTTCAAGCATTTTCTTACTGTTTTTCTTTCGTAGCCACATCGTAAACTTGCATTACGAGATGAGATGGTCTCTCATTTCTATGAAGAAAACTGTAGGCATAGTTTGTCGGGATATCGATCAGGCACAATCATTCGAAAGCGCTTTGCTGTATTTATCACTTTCATTACACTTTTCTTAAAGGGAACTTCTTAAGTTTAAGTAGGTAAGAATATTTAAAATACGAAATGTTTTATATCACGGTAAAACTACTAATCGGAATTGAATTAAACTTCACAGTTTTATAGATTACTAGTCGACCCGGCGAACTTCGTACCGCCTTACCTATGTTGTGCATGTATTATACATATAAACCTTCCTCTTGAATCGCTCTATCTAAAAACAAACCGCATCAAAATCCGTTGCATAGTTTTAAAAATATAAGCATACATAGGGACAGACTTATAAATATAAATGTAGAGATCTTGTATACTTATACTTACTTGCCAATCAAATAATGTACCGTCGTTGTCGCCGTCGTAGCAAGAAAGTAAGAAGAAAGTTTTGATTGACTTTATGCTCATAATAAAGTAATTTACCAAGTAAGTAGGTACCTAATCATTATGGCTATCATCACGCCTATCGCGTTAGAAAGTTAAAGAATACTTAGTTAAATTGTATAAAATATGCAAATCATCTCTTTATAAAGCGTGCATGCCACCGATTGCCATAAAACTTCGCATCATGTAATTAAGACTATAAAAGCGGTATAAGAGAATAATAACTCGACTTACGCAACTTTCCCGAACGTCGACGACCGAATGAAAACGAAACTGGCATAATGTCCTAACAATTATTGATCACGAACATTACACAAAAAACTAAACTGAGATTATTAACGTCAATTCTAATGTGACGCTTAGATTTTTGAAATTTTTCGTCTTTTTCTATTCCTACACGAAAAACTAAAACGTAGTGGATTTAAGCCCCAAATGTACTCAGTATTTGGTTGGGGCGTCGAGGCATAAAAATAAGAGTCTATGGGTACACAGCATTATGTAAGAGGTGCCTGAAGTTACTTCGCTGCTTCCCTGTTTAAATAAATAAAATAAAGTTGAGCAGTTACTTACTATTTTGTTTATAAAGAAAATATAGTTTCTTTAGATATTCTTTTTATAAAATTAAGCACGGAAATAATCATAACACAATAACTGATGCGTGAAGTTGTAAATAGACTGTTCCGACGTTGAAATAAGGAACTTTCTTGGAACTATATACTTGACTTGGATACCAACTGATTTTTAAATGAACATAGCACAAGGTGTTATATATTGCCCGGTTACTGGTTGTACGGAAAACAGCCAGGCCCAGTATTTAGGTAGGTATTTGGCTGTAGTGTGTGCTGGAGCACTTATATTGTGTATTCTCTTATTTAGTAGGTGTTTCTGACAAGGCGGTAATAAATCAAAGGAGGGATTCTGCTCACCATAACTAACAACTTTCCCAAAGCAACATGGGTCAAAATCTCAAAAAAAATAACAGCTGTTCCATACATTGGTTCGATCAGCTGACCGGGTAATGTACGGGACGGCTGATTTTTTTTTGAGTTTTCGACCCATGTTGCTTTGGGAAAGTTGTTAGGTATGGTGAGCAGAATCACTCCTTTGATTTATTACCGCCTTGTCAGAAACATCCTGTATAACAAAGGGTTTAGGGTTCAAAAAGGTTTTTAATAGATTTCTTATATAAAGTTACCATAAGATACGATATACGATTACTTCTAAAAAGGAGTTTATCAGATTGACCTGTATGTACGTATGTTTGTCCGCGATAATCTCGTGTTTATCCGAACCGATTTTGATGCGGTTTTCAGAAAAGTATTTGTTACATTCAGGAGAAGGTTTAAGTACCTATTTTAACCGACTTCAAAGGAAGGAAGTGCTCAGTTATTGTGTGTATGTGTCAGTTTATTGAAGGCGGGTTCCTTTTTTGGAAAAAGAAATTATCGGTTTATAAAACTCAATCGTGTTGTATTGTTAAGATATGTCAACAGTAATAAATTTATAATTTTTGCGTTTTTGTAGTTCTCTTAACAAAATATCTACAGAAAAACAAAGGCTCGCTGATGTAGGTATGGTAGGAATTATAGACTTGCGATCAAAGAGGTTGTAAACCACCTACCTACAATAGTGAGTGTCAACTAACGTCCCTGGCAAGGGGACGTCGATGACGCCGAAAGGACGAGCCAAAGTTTAAACTTTTTTCAATAGTCTAAGAGGTTTAATTATGGCTCATATCAACAGTAGGTAGATCTTTTGTTTGCTGACATGGAAAGTTTATGATGGCTTTCAGAAAATTAAGTCTTATGGTCTAACTGACCGCATAATTTTCTGCTCAAGCAGATTGGAACGTTAAGTATTATAATCATTACTCATCATCAAGTAGCCGGCGGGATGCGTGTGCGCACGTTTTTCACACAGCAATCTGTTCACTTAGCGAGACACGCCGTCTTGTCGGAACAATTACATTGATTATCTGTCAATGGTCTATGCCGTGATGATGTCTGATCATTTAGAGAGTTAAATCATTTGTTGTAATGAATGTGGAATTAATTTTGAGGTCATTCCCCTGTGTTATTAAACTGTTAATAACCACTTTAGATTAAATTGACTTAAATTGACTTTTGACTGCTCCGTAGCTCAGTTGGCAGTGATGTGGGTGGACTGAGTAAGCGTGAGCACCCGGGTTTGATTCCTGGGCGGGGCGAATATTGATATGATGAATATCGATGTTAGTTTCCGGTCTGGGTGTGATGTTCGTCTCTGTGTGTTTCGGGCGCCCTAGATACAGGTTCTTCCTAGTTAGGGGCTCTGAGTGTGATGTGTTATTGTGTTATTGTGTTATTATTATTAATTTAATATTCTAACTGACACGGCGAACTTCGTACCGCCTTGCATTCTGAAAATTTGTAAATAAGCCTAGGGGAGGGAAGTGAGATAATTTTTTAAATCGATTCCTTACTTACGAAGCTGTTCAATGCTAACGAATAATCAAATATATTTCCTCTAAAGAGCCAGTTTACAGCGTCGCTAGCGCCATTCGCGAACAAAAATTATATCTTCTAAACTAAGGCAAATATCAAAAATGTGGCACAGTATGACACTAGATAATCTTGCTTAGTATTTTTTGAGCACAGTTAAGTAGTCCTAACCTGAAAGAACAAAATTATACACAGATTGTTGCTAAAAGTGGCCACTTTTAGTATAACTTTGTATGTTTCCTTGGTCTTTAACTTAAAAGCTATACAACAGTGCCCTAAAAATACAAGGCTACATTATCTAGTGTCATACTGTGCCACATTTTTGATATTTGCCTTAGTTTAGAAGATATATATTTTTTTCGCGAATGGCGCTAGCATCGCTGTAAACTGGCTCTTAATAATATTGGTATAATTTAGATTGTAGATAAATAATTTTGTGTAATGTAGGTTTTATTTAACGGCAACGCTTTACCTTTAATTCTTAACTCTGAATAACTAAGTAACTAAGAAATATATTTTAGCGATAAGGTCCGATTTGTATATTTTTATTTACTTTTAAGAGGCATAGCACAGTTAAAGTAGCGCCACCTGCGAAAAAAATAATATCTTCTAAACTAAGGCAAATATCAAAAATGTGAAACAGTATTCCCCTAGATAAAGTAGCCTAGTATTTTTAGTGCACTAGGGTATAGCTTTTAGGTTAAAGACCAAAGAAAGCTACAGAGTGTTTCTAAAAACGGCGATTTTTGGCTAAAAACAGCCAGTTTAAAAGATTTTTTTTTCACGGGCGCTACTTTAGCTGTGCTATGGCTCTTAAGTGTTTTTATTTAGGCAATATAGGGTGCTTTTATCTTTATAATTTTATGTTTTATTTATTTTTTTATATCCAGCGGTAGACGCTTCTGGCCGATACGAGTCGGGATTGTACGAAGGGAATAGATTTTGGCTCGGATCGAAGGAGCAGTGTTTTCAATTAGTAAGTTAAATATTTAATTATTTTAAAATTTCATTTTACGAGATCACGAATTTGTTTACTAAAAATTTCATTTCCGAGTTAATTTTCAATCAAGTATCAATTTGAAACGATGATGATTATGATGAGATAGAGATAGAGATATTAAGATGTCCTCTTATCCCTCATCAGGGACATAGGGCTCTCTCTCACTAAAGCTCGCCACTTGCTCCTGTCTTGGGCGAGTTATTCCCTTTCCGCCGCTCTCTCGCTACGCCGCTCCAACCTCCTCCATCTCGCCCCAAGGTGCTCTGAGATTCGAAACGATACCACAGAGATATTATTAAATTTACTGTGTTTTCTGCATAACGTTCGTTAACAAGACTTTAGTATAATTTCAATGTTAGCTTTTGCTATTTATTTTATTATTGTTTTTTTTATTGGCCACTGAGTGGGTCCCAAGACACCAAGAGACGACGTGGTCGCCCCAGGAAGCGATGGAGCGACGAATTGGGAGCACACGATAGGGACTGGTGGGGATCTGCCCAGGACAGGGAAGTGTGGAAGGAGGGGAAAGAGGCCTTTGCCCAGCAGTGGGATAACATAGGCTAGTAATAATAATAATTGTTTTTTTTAATAGTTTTATTTCATATTGGTCTTATTTTTAGGACAAAGATTATACTAACAGTCTAAACAATAAAACGAAGATTGAAGCGGAAGCGGAAAGCGGAACTGGATTCGCGCACGTAGCGTATTTACGAGAACGATATTTCGACAGAAGTGAGTAAATACTAGGTAAATACTTATAACGGTCGACGGTCAGAGATAAAAGTAGCGCTGACGTAGGTCGGCAGTATCTATGTAAACGACGTAGCTCGCTCGTAGCAAATATAGCAACGTCCAACCGACGCGAGCGCTGACCGTCGGTCTAGCGTTATTTCAAGTAAGTAGTTTTAGAATTTATGAAGGTTTCAAAAATAATTTTAAATATTTAACGTCTTATAACTTTAATTTATATACATTTATATACAAGTATTTACAAAAAAATATAATAAATAATAAAACACATACTTAATTATAAATAAAACACTGCTTCCAGATCACCACCACCCGGCGGCACGGTGCCCAGCAGGCTGGCTGCATTGCCACGTTGAATGGCCAGGCTGATGCGCTGGCCCAGGTATGAGCCAGCCCGCTGATCACCAGTATGGTCGATTAGGCGCGCCGACAACTCTTTGTAAAGGCGGCGCGCCTCCGGTCCCCATGGTCCGAGCGTCTCCACCCCAAACGGCACAAACTCATATTGTTGTCCGATAGATGCGTATTTGCGCCGTTTGAGGTCTTCTGCTGCCGCAGCTGCCGCACCAGCGCTAGCCGAGCTCCGCTGGACATGGCAAGCCGCTAGAGTGTCGACGCAAGTAGCGTCCCACACCAACGGCCTGCCATGGCTCCAGGGAATGACCGTCATACCATCGGGTCTTTTTCCATCGTCACGCAGTAAGCCATTCGGTTCCAGAATGGCTGGTACGTTGACGGTGGCAAAAGCCCGACGGATGATATCATTTAGGCTGGCATGGCGCGACCAGCGGCCTGCACTCCGCAAACAAGACAAACCATGGTGCCCTCGGTTGTCGACCATATCCCCGCAGTGGCAGCGATGTGAAACGCAGGTCCTTACTCCCAGCCTTAGACAAACCATTAGACAAACATTTTAAATATATAAATATGTTATACTAGAGGCTGCCCCGCGGTTTCACTCGCGCAGATTTCTTATAAACACAAAAATCCCGTTTTTCCCGTTCCCGTGGGAATTTCGGGAAATCCCTTCTTAGTGCTCACCTACACCCCCCAAGGAACCCACCTGCCAATTTTCAGCTTTCTACGCCCAGTAGTTTCGGCTCTGCGTTGTCTGTCAGTCAGTCAGTCAGTCAGTCAGTAACGGAAGAGTTTTATATATATTGTATGTTATATTAATGCAATAAGTATTTATTGTACGTTTCTAGAAGAAAACTGTATTTAGGGTTTCCGAAACAAATACCTACAAAGATAAACACACCCAGACAAATAGGTATAGCTAGTCACACAAAATTTGATATGTAAACTAGTCGACCCATCGAACATCGTACCTCCTTATCCATTACTATGTTGTACGTGAATTATACATATAAACCTTCATTATGAATCACTCGATCTATTAAAAAAAAACGAATCAAAATCCGTTGCAGAGTTTTAAAGATTTAAGCATATACCTATACATAATTATGTTTAAACTTTAAACCTTTCTTTAGTATTAACTCACGAAGACTTTTTTGGTTCAGTTGGCATATTTATGATATTGACTGTGTCTTCGCTTCAGATCGCGGGTTCGATTCCACGCAGGGGCGACCATTGTTAAAATGGAATTCGATGTTTTATTGACTGGGCCTAGGTGTGTTTATCTTTGTATTTGTTTCGGGTACCATAAATACAGTTTTCTTCTAGTAATGTGCATTCGTACATTCCATTAATACCTCTATACCCTTGTTCTTAAGGTCCAGAAGGTGACTGGTACGGTCTAGCAATGCCCAGTGAGCCAGTTGTACAAAAGTTGCCGGCGAACACTCCACCATTTAGGATGTCTTACTTCAGCGTCACTTTTAGTCTCAATGTTACTAAGCCAAGTTTCAAAGTAAGTTATTTCTTATTTATAGAAATTATATAGCCGCCTCCGTAACGCAGTGTGCGAGCCTTTGATTAAGGCACGGAAGGTCGTGGGTTCGATCCCCGCGGTAAACACCGACCACATATTGATTTCTCACAAAAATCACGTTGTGGTTGTTTTCGATTGGATAGGACGTTGCAGGCTTGAATCACCTGATTGTCCGAAAAGTAAGATGATTCCGTGCTTCGGAAGGTACGTTAATCCGTTGGTCCTGGCCGCAGTAGTGGTCGTCATAACCGAGGCGAAAAACTGCCCCTTTTTGTAACGTTGGTAATAAAACATAAACTCGGCTAAACCTGGGTCCGGTTCTTGAGCTGATGCCTTTGCCTAAACCTTTGGGGAATAAAAGGCTTGAGGTTTTGTATGTATCTATGGGTCCTAACTATCCCCCAATTTAAGAAAACCTGAAGGATGAGTCAGACAAGTCGGGATTAAATTTAAGAAGTGCTTCGGCTGACCATCTTACAGCTTATCAACATGGATCATCTCATCACACTGAATTTGTTTTTTGTTACTTTTACCAGCTTTTAATTATGTTTTTGCCTTTCAGAGTTACGACGTAACCTTAGGCTTATGTCTACCACGACAATGCTCAAGCAACGACCTCCACTCCATACTTGACTTCTCAATAATGATCAACGACAATTTGAAATCCAACCGAACTTTGCCGCGTGTAGCTAAAATCACCTCCGTACGTTCTATCGAGGAAAGCTACAACATAAGCGAAGACCCAACAGCTTTAATATTAGTTATATTAACAATACTGTTAATTCTACTGACCTTTATTGCAACAGCTGTAGATTTCGGTCTGATCAAAATCAAGCCAAGGAATTGTAAATCGATGTCTTTTGATCTGCAAGCAGCGGATGTCCCTGACCGTTTGAGCGAGATACCAATGCCTAATAACAAATTAGATGTACCCGTCCATAAGAAATATGATAAGAAACCAGTTAACATAGTAGATATGGAGACTTTGACTATAAATAATATGAATAATGCAAATAAGATTAATCTGGTTACGGTTAAGAAGGTTTTGAAAGCTGATGCGAATCCTCCCTCTATTACGCTAGATGTAATTGCTGTGGATGAAATGAAACACGATAGTTGCAATCGTTGTGGTAAGTATAGGAAGCAGTGTTCCAACCAGAGAAGAATGGATAACCTACAGCCGTGTCCTAGAATGAAATATAACAATTCAGCTACTAGTTTAAGCACTAAGGAAAAGAAAAAATGCTCAAAGTACGAGTTTTGCAAGAATATACTACTTTGTTTCTCGATAAGGCAGAGTTGGCATAGGATATGCAATAAAAATTTGGCAAATAAAGACTTGTCTCCGATTCATGTGTTGAAGATAATCGCAACGCTTTGGGTTGTCTATGTTGAAGTGGCTACCGTCGTGGCGTATATTTCAAGTGAGTACAGCTTCTGGTGCTTGGATGTATGCTTTTACTTTCCATCTGCTGTTCCATAAATTGTCCGAAGTGAAGAAAGTGACAACAGTAGTGAGACATTCAGTGAATCGCAACTTGGACTCGACGACTACAACGGATCAAATTAGACTGGAAATCTCGTTTCTTTCTAGTATCTTTAATCAATCGTCGTCGTCGAGTCCAAGTTGTGTTTCATACGCGTCTCGTAATGAAAGAAGAGCCTTGGTTGCAAATAGTGCTTGGCATCAGCGCTGACCGTCGGTTGAATACTATTTACAACCTTAGTTGAAAAAGATACAAAACATCAGGCTGTAGTCTGACATAAGGACTAGATTCAGGTGGCACTGGAAAGAAACATGTAAATATGTGAACAGTGGGAGTACACAATAATACTCTAAAAATAAGCTTTAAAATTTGGAGTGTAATAAATATGATTATAATTTTTCAGATAACGCAGGAGACATAAATAAGCATAAAAGTCCGTACAATATTCTTGTAACCGGGACCCTTGCTTACGATACATTGTTTTTTATTAGGTAAGTTTTTACAGCAAGTTTAACTATGATAACTATATACGTTTTCCTTGATTTTTTTGTTTCGTTAACTTAGCTGGTAATTAAAATGTTTTAAACTCACATAAATAGTTATGTATGTATGTATTTTTTTAATTTTTTTAGTTATGTTATGTATTTTTTTAATTTTTCAGTGGTATTCTTAGTGCTCATCATTTCTTCTACCTAAAAACCCGTTACACAGTAGAGGAGTTGGTCAGTTTTGGCGGCTGTTGCGGTCATGTTCTACAGTTCGTCTGCTTCGTTACTAACAGAGCCGTCAGGTGAGCGCTACAAAGTTAACTTGATCACATAGAATAAGCGATAATAACACACACACACATAGATAATACGAGTATATACCTGCTTCTAATTTACTGAAACTAGCTAGCTAAAAGTCTGATGACTTTCTAGAACTCATTTTCATTATATCTGCTGAATGACATAGGTTGAACGTAGGCAATAATTCAATTATTGAACATAGGCTTTCTTTACTTATCGCCACGCTTGGCAGGCGGGTTGGTGATCGCAGTATGGCTTGTCAAGTTTTTTACCGAATGACGCTGCTGTCCGTTCTTCGGATGTTCCTTTAGTCTTTTACGACATCAATGGGAGGAGATGGAGTGGTGGTCTTTATTGTTCCTAATTAGGGGTTCCGATTGTGATAATTTACATCTTAAGTATTATTTAATCCAATTCGTTCGCCCAGACTTCTTCCACCCTACATGTACGCAATATTCCTGACGTCGGTGTTGTCTCGCGCGTCGTCCCGGACTTCAGCCGTTCTACTTCCGGAGCACGATCAGGAAGCCTGTGAGACTTACTGGTGGACAAACTTGCTCTACATTAATACTTTCTATGGCTCGGAGAATAGGGTGAGTTTTAGGCTGCAAATAGTGTCTGAACGACAGTTAGCGCCCACCTTGGTTGGACGTAGGTAGGTATCTATGCAAATGAATAAACGTGTTTATTGTAGCGCTGATGATTAGCTACGCTTAGGGCTTGCAATTATTCGAAAAAATTTGGTATTCGAATATTCGGTTTTTTTCGGGCTACTATTCGAATTATTCGAATATTATTCGAATAATAGAAAAAGACGTAAAGGTTAAGGAAAATTAGTTTTTTTTAATTATAACTGGCCCCTTTATTCATTAATAACTTTTTCTCAAAGGAACGGTCAAAAATATTGTCAAATACAATTATAATCTTGGCCAACTCAAATTTAAATTTGTCTACGAGATCCTCGATAGTTAGATAGCCCTGGCTAAGTCGGTATCCCTATAGATGCCCTAAAAACCTTCGCATACTAATCAGCCGATGTTCTTCTGCCTTTGTTGGCAGCCATATGGGAAACCGAAGTAGTCCCTAACGACTGGAAATAAGGAATAATCCTAAAACTTCCAAAGAAGGGGGATCTTTCGCAATGCTCTTACTGGCGGGGCATAAACTTGCTCTCGCCCTGCACTAAAATCCTGACCAAAACTTTGCTGAACGGGATAGCAGACGTGGTGGACGTGAAGTTGAGATAAGAGCAGTCTGGATTTCGTCCTGGAAGATCTTGCAGAGACCAACTGAACCTGCTGCAAATAATTCTGGAAAAATGCAATGAGATGCAGTGCGAACTATTCGCGCTATTTGTGGACTTCAAAAAGGCGTTCGACAGGGTTAGGTGGTCCAGCATTTGGCGAGTACTCTGCAGTAAAGGTATACCGGACAAGTTAATAAACCTGATACAAAACTTGTATGTGGGCTCCACCTGCAGAGTAAATCACAAAGGCCAATTGACGCAATCCATTACGGTCACAGAAGGCGTTAAACAGGGTTGCCTATTATCACTAATGCTGTTTTTGCTGGTTTTGGACGACGTGATGTGTATAGTCACCGGCAGAGGCTAGCGGGGTATTCCCTGGAACTCACAGAAGTGTCTTGTGGACATAGACTTTGCAGAAGACCTTTGCCTTTTATCTACAACACTGAGCGACCTTCAAGTAAAGACATACGAGTTGGTGGTTGAAGCTGCAAAAGAGAGGCTTCGTATTAATACGGCTAAGACAAAAGAAATGCGCGTACACACCTGAGATCAGGCAGGACCCTCTGAACATTACGGGTGAAGTAGTGGAGTGAGCCCTACAGTAGGGTGGGTCAAAAACATTTTTTTTAGCTTTTTTGTTTGTAATAGTGATAAAAGGGTGCCTTTTGGGTTAGAATTGACGTGTACAAAATTTTGTCCAAATACGACATCATTAACAGCCTCCGAATCGTCTTCAAAAATTTGGAGAATATAATTATTAGACGCCACTTCGTGAACCAAATTTTATATCTTCAAATTGAATAATTATATTATTTATTAATTTTTTATACTGCAAATATAGCCTGCTTAAGAAAAATATATGTAAAAGTATATATTTATATCATTTACATACAAATTGACTGCTTGATATTAAGGCGCGAGGGGCGGGAAATGCAGTTTGCTTCATTTAAATAAACTACTATTGAAACATTATTTTTCGCTTACGTTGACGGCGCTTACAACAGATCCCAGCCTCCAGCCCATTACGGAAGCAATTGCTAAACAACTAGAACTGAAAAAACCAACCTGTTGTTCAATTACAGCCCCTTCCTTTAAAGGTACATGATTAAAAAGGCAACGTGTTAGTAAGAAACAATCATATCATTACAGCATTGCTTCGACTGTTTCGATTTGCCTTTTCAATGACGATTTAGCTTATAGATGACCTGAAAAGATGTCCCATGCCGAATGGGTTTTTGTTTGGAGAAGGTGAGCCCATAATGGTTACTTTTACGCCCGATGTGATGTCGTATGAGGTGCGACAGGGTTATATCGTAGTCACGCCAACTTCATCCCCTCCTTGCCCTCTTCGTATTATAGGGTCCACAAAGGCTGTATGCAATTAGGGATCAATTAAGCAAATAACCGCGCATTGGCTTCTTCTCGGAGGGAGACAGGGCTGTTCTCCCTTTGACAACTGCTCGGTGTACGGAAGCACCAAATGCTGCCCCCGCTCCGTACATTCGTGGCCCCAAGGCGACTTTTACGCCAGGCTGAAGATACCGTAGACTTATATTCTTGCGCCCAGAATTACTGAGCTTCGTTCACGAAAGCTCCCAAGGTCTCGTCCTGCCGCGGCAGCCGCGACTCCTGCCCTGCCCGGCGGGGACGGGCCGCCTCTCGCTCGCGTTCGACTGTCTCCTTGGCGAGCATTGAAATATCTCACTCGAGTTAACGTTTTATTCATCTGTATGTTTCAACGAGAGATCAATAACAGAAGTTAATTATTTTGGCTACTTTTGCTGTTAGTTACCACCTTGATTTGCCATCAAGACTCATTCCAGCTGCAAAGATGAGGCAAGACCTTTATGAGAGCTCAGATCTGCTTGTAGGTATCTTCCAGATGACCTGAGAGACATACTAGGACCTGTTATCTACCTGTTACAAAGTTGCTAACTCTCCCACCCCGAGAATCTACAACCTGACAATGTTTCTGATACTCAAAAATTATTTTCGAAAGTTAGGTAAATCATGGCAAAATTCGAGTGTAGGAAGGATTTTCGTGCAGTTTAGAACAGAAATTAGATTATAATTGGTAATAAGTTTAATAACAATGTTAAGTTAATATCAAAGAAGCTTTAAAATACTACATTTTATGTTGCAAAAAAAAAACATATTTTATACAAAAATAAATAAATTACAGTACTAAACAGAAAGGACAATTTTTTATTTTTTTATAAAATTCAACTTAAATTCGGAGGCTGAAGATGACATTTAATTATTATATAATTAAATACGTATGTTATTATCATGATTTAGCACCCTTTTATCACTATTACGTAAAAATATAAAACCTTTTTTTTTTCTCCATACAAGAGTGACCCACCCTACCCTACAGGAGGTACGGAAGTTGAAATTGAAAACCGCATTAACAAAGCGCGGGCAGCGTTCGCACAACTAACACCACTGTGGAGCTCTTACGTTATCACCAGATGAACCAAGCTTCGGATCTTCGAGTCCAATGTAAAATCAGTGTTGCTATATGGGTGTGAGACATGGTTTGTGCGAAAAGACCTGACCAATAAGCTCCAGTTATTCATAAACAAATGCCTGAGAAGGATACTAACCCTCTTATTCATAAAAAGTTAAAGAGGATTTTAGTTATTTGAAGTATGTCAATTTAGACTGGTTGTCACGTATTTACCATACAACAAACCAGAGAGTAGACCTCCAGTAAGGCGACTTAAAATCTACTGTATCTTTATGAATAAGACGGTAAAGATATTCTGGCCACAAACCATTACCAACACAGAGCTATGGCACCTGACAAAGCAAAGGTCAATTTAAATGGAAATTTGAACTAAAAAGTTGCGTTGGATAGGGCACTCGCTAAGAAGAGCAGATGGACGACCTTGCAGGGAAGCTCTGTCGTGGCAGCCCTCCGGAAGACGCAAAGGGGGTCGCCCGAAGGCAACCTGGCGCCGGTCCACGCTGCAAGAAGCAAATAGTGTGGGACTTAACTGGGAGGAGTTACCCGCTGTTGCTCAAGACCGCCAAAATTGGAGGAAAATTCTTGAAGCCCTATGTCCCCGCTTGGGATAACAGGATAAGAAGAAGAATCCGCGATAGTTATGTATTGCAATAAAATAAAAAAAAAGGTACCAAATTTTTGACTGTAAGACCACATCGATGGAATATCCTAGCTCAGATGTAATCAAGAATTTTTTGATTCCATTTTTTAAGTCTAAACCAGTGATGTCGTCTCGCCTAGCACGTAAACTTTAAAATTAGTAGTACAAAATATAGAATTTTAGGTAAAAACGAATATTCGAATAATCGTTTTTACTTTTCGAATATTCGATTAAGTTTATTATTCGAATAATTCGAATATTCGAATATTCGATTGCAAGCCCTAGCTACGCTCATAGAGCTACGTTTGCAAAGATATAGATATATACTACTTCTGACCAACGTCAGCGCTCATCGTCGGTCAAGCACAATTTTAGCCCTATATTTTTATAAACGCAAAACTTATACTACTTAGTTGTCGCTAACAACGCGGTAATAAATAAGGGAGGGATATAGATAATAATACCTTATCCTTTTCCCTAAACAACGTGGGTTGAAATCTTAAAACTCAAAATCTCCCTGCTTGCCTCAAAAAAGTGACCATTAAATAATTAATTCATTTATTTTCCCACAGTGCATGCGAATATCCTGGTACCTGTCCCTAGAGAGCCAATTACACGCACTAGCAACTCTACTGCTGTGCAGCGGCCGCCTACGCACCGCCGCCGCCGCCGCCGCCTGCTTCATACTCGCCACCACCGCTGCCGATGTCACTACTGCTTACAGACAGTTTGGAACCAGGTTTGTTTGTTTTTTGGCCAACATAGACACACCTGAAAGCGGTCCGTCATAGCAGAAGCTCGACAGATGGGCTACTCATGAGAAGAAATGCCGGCCTTGGCCCAAGACCGACAGCGATGGAGACATTTTCTGACGGCCCCAGGCTCCACGGCGAAGTAACGGGAATAGAGAGAGAGAAATAGTGCTCGACCGACTGTTAGCGCTGTCGTCGGTCAGACTTAGTAAAAACCGGCTGGAGATAGAGACAGGAGGGAATTGCTTAAATTACCAATGTTACTAAAAAAATATAAAAAGCTAGAGGTAACTGATAACTTTAAACAGTGACATCTACTATCTACTATATCTAGTTCTACTATCTACTATATATATAAAATAAAATGAATCGTGGTTCGTTAGTCTCGCTAAAACTCGAGAACGGCCAGGCCGATTTAGCTGATTTTGGTTTTGAAATGTCCTTAGTAGTCCAGAGAAGGTTTAAAAGGTAAGAAAATATGGAAAAATGGAGGGGAAGTTAGTAAAAAAAACAGTTAAAATTTTCCATATAAAATTGTAAGGCGCGATACGAAATTCGATGGGACAGCTAGTACTAAATAAAATTAATTGCAATTTTTAGGTACATTTGTGTTGTTATTGTTGTGGATATTTTATTTGTTAAATTTTAATGGAAGATTATTTTGTTGTCTCTACCTAATAAATATTATTGCAGTATACAAGACTCATTCTCTGGCTACGATCTGATAATAGACAGGCCGTGGTCGCGTGTGATCCCGTACTTCGTCGGAGTTTTCACTGGCTGGCTGGTTCACAAACTAGATGGAGGTCTCGTCGTTTCTAAGGTTACTAATAGATTGGAAATAATAAGATAAGAATAAAAAAAATATTATTTAGGTCGAGATATTCACTGTTAGATGTCCATCTCCCCATGACATGGACAAATATTTTTGGCAGAGTTGGAAACATTATAGCCATGCTTGGCTTAGATTGGCGATTTCAATATGCCTTTTGAAGTTATTTCACAAAGGATTCTGGTGCCCGTCCTTTGGCTGTTCCTTAGGCCGCTTAAAGGATTATTTAAGATATTACTGTATTGTTTACCCACCCAGTATTCATGCAAATAAATGACCGATTACTGGTAACTTAAATCACCGGGATGCTATGGCGACGTCACTGGCTACGGTATCCAAACAATTTGTACTGAAATGTATGGCAGTAACTTACTAGGCAACTTCGGTATGGCAACGTCCTCAATTTGGGAATTTTTACTGGATAAGTAGCCAAGCCAAAGATAATGCCAGGGCAGTAAGCGGCCTTAGTCCATTGACTAACCATTGAAAAACCATTGTTTTCTATGCTAACACCATAATGGCGACAGACATACTTATCTTCAGTCAAGCATGATGTAATATATTTCTCAATAAATATATTTGAACTAGAGGCTGCCCCGCGGTTTCACCCGCGTAGATTTTTCATAAACACTAAATTCCTGTTTTTTCCCGTCCCCATGGGAATTTCGGGAAATAATTCCTTAGTATAAGGGTATAAGGGGGCTCACATACCATCTTACGAGCTCCAAGTCATCCTCACCTGCACGTGGTATACCCTGCCAAATAACGAACGAGGCTCTGACGAAAAACCCGCCAACACGCAATGGACCAGCGTGGTGGGCTTAAGGTCCAAACCCCCCCCTTATGTTAGCATAACCTTTACAAAGGCCCCTAGTTTCCGGCGTCTCCAGCGCGGCTCCCGGTGACGACGGTAGCCGGGGCGGCGCTGGAGCTTGGGGTGCGAAGAATCCCCGGGTTAGATCGATCCCCTCCCGTCAGACGACCAAGGCAAGCAAAATGGACAATGATATTTTAAATGTTTTGACCTTTAATATAAGAACTTTAATGAAAGATGAACGATTATTAGAACTTGAAAATGCGCTAAAAAACATTAAATATGATATAATGGGATTATCGGAAGTAAGAAGACTAGGAGAAGAAACTATAGAAACTGAAAACAACATATTCTATTACTTCGGGACAACCAGTGGACTCTATGGAGTTGGCTTCATTGTTAATAAAAAATGGAAGGAAAACATAATCGGGTTTACTGGACACTCGGACAGAATAGCCGTTCTAAAACTCAAATTGACAGACAGACAGACTTTGACCCTTATCCAAACATATGCACCTACATCAACGCATACGGACGACGACGTTGAAGATTATTACGATCTTTTTAATAAGGTTTGCGATGAGCACCGAGGTACGTGGACAATCGTCCTTGGTGACTTTAACGCGAAAATTGGTCCAAAGCAAAAGCTGGACAGTGAAGACGTTATGGGGCCACACGGGCTAGGTTGCCGAAATGATCGTGGCGCTCGTCTGTTACGGTTTGCTTTCGGCCAGAGCCTTAAGATTAGTGGTGGCTTCTTTGACAGGGAACCACAACGTCGTTGGACGTGGCTCTCTCCTGACGGCATCACAAGGAATGAAATAGATTACGCACTATCATCTGACCAAAATATTATTCAAGACGTAGGAGTTTTAAACCAATTTCAGTGCAGTTCAGATCACAGGCCTCTCAGGGTCAAAATCAGATTCAACATTAAAATCCATCGCAAAAGACTATTTACCAATAAAATTAAAAGAATTGACAAACAGACTCTACAAAATAACACGGACCTATTTTTGATAGAACTTAAAAATTACTACCATAATCTGAACATCGACATTCTAGATCCAGAACAACAATACTGCCATCTCAAAAATTCAATACAAAAAGCCAGCAAACCCATTAAAAATAAGGGTAGGAATAGCAATAAACTTACACCATCGACTAGAAATCTAATAAATGAACGGGAGTCTTTGTGCAAAGGTTCACCGGAATATAGAGAAATAGACAGGAAAGTGAAAAGGAGCATAAGGAGCATAAGGACAGATGTAAGAGCATATAACACAAACTTAGTAAAAACCACCATAGAGCGGAATGGGTCTCTCCGCACAGCGAAGCTAGGAATGCAGACAGGAAAGACTTGGATCACAAGCCTCACGGACCAGAATGGTGCCAAACAGAGCAGCAGGGACAAAATAACAGAGATTTGTACAGAATTCTACACCAGCTTATATTCGGATTCCACAAAGCAGGCTCAACCCTTTTTAATTTTCAATCCTCCCGATCGTGGTGCTGTTCCCCCAATTACAGGTTACGAAGTTAATTCTGCTCTCTTGAGTATGAGATACTGTAAAGGCCCTGGAGGGGATGGCGTTGCGACGGAAGCATTGAGGGTAGGGAAATCTGTCCTTTTACCACATATTACAAGTCTCTGCAACAGCATTTTGTACACTGGAAAACTGCCCCATGGACTATGCCATTCAAATATAATCCTTTTGCATAAAAAGGGAGACAAGAGTGACATAGGAAACTACCGTCCGATCAGCCTTGTGTCACACATTTATAAAATATTCGAAAAATAAAAGTAAAACTGTCTGGCGTATTATTAATAAAGAAACTGGTAAAGCTAACGGTAAGGAAAGCATTCAAGCTTTAAACTTAAATGGTAAAGTCGTAACAGATAAGTCGGAAATTGCGAATGAATTCGAATCATTCTTTGCTAACATCCCATTTCAAACCACTAAAGACCTTAACGCATCTGCCAGCGCCGCGGAATCTATACTTAAGGAACATGTTGACATCGCCCCGCCTCCACTCACGTTTCGCCATGTTGGACCGCAATGCATTATTAAGATATTTAAGGAACTCAATTTAAAAAAGACAGAAGACTTATGGGGGATATCAATTAAAGTACTTCAACCTGTTATAACACTAATAGCGCCTCATCTAGCATTAATTTTTAACTCTTGTATCGAAAAAGGCATTTTTCCAAATTTATTGAAGTACAGCAAAATCATTCCAATTTTTAAATCTGGAAATACCGAAAACCCCACTGATTATAGACCAATCGCGGTTCTTCCAGCCTTAAGTAAAATATTTGAAAAACTTATTCTTGCACAATTAGCGTCTCACTTCTCAGTCAATAACTTCCTACACAAAAATCAATTTGGTTTTAGGAAAGGGCGGTCTACCTTAGACGCAGGTCACAAACTCATCAGCGATGTCTATGGAGCCTGGGAGGATTCTCACGATGCTATTGGGGTTTTCTGTGACCTCTCGAAGGCTTTTGACTGCGTTGATCATGAGACTTTGCTACTTAAATTACAGCACTATGGCTTAATTGATAAATCACTTGATCTACTTGCCTCTTATCTTACTGATCGCGACCAACGAGTGGACGTGGGTGGTGCGGTGTCTGCAGGTTGTCCTATCAAGATTGGTGTACCTCAGGGATCGATATTGGGGCCTTTCCTGTTCCTAGTCTACATAAATGATCTCCCTTACATGTTAGATAAACTTACTGATGTTGTCCTCTTTGCGGACGACACCTCTTTAACATTTAAAGTTAAACGAGGTGACTCACTCAACTTAGATATAAACAAAACATTAGTGGAGATTTCTCAATGGTTTACTTCTAATAATTTACTTTTGAACGCAAAGAAAACTAATTGCATTAAGTTTTCCTTGCCAAATGTGACTGCTTATGATACAGACATACATTTGGATAATAACAAGCTTAATCTGGTAAATCAAACTGTATTCCTTGGTATCACTCTAGATTCGAAACTTCAGTGGGGCCCCCATATCTCAAATCTTGCGGCAAGGCTCAGTTCGGCTGCGTACGCAATCTGGAAAATCAGAAAATTAACTGATGTTTCTACCGCGAGACTTGTGTATTTCAGTTACTTTCATAGCTTAATGACCTATGGCTTGCTTCTATGGGGAAGAGCTGCAGATATTAACGTCATTTTTATACTACAAAAACGCGCAATTAGAAACATTTATCAGCTTAAAGCTCGCGAGTCCCTCAGACAAAAATTCAAAGAAATTGATATTTTGACGCTTCCGTCCCAGTACGTCTTTGAAATTATTATGTATACTCGTAAAAACTTACATATGTTTGATAAAAAATGTGATAAAATTAAAGACCTTAGAACGCGTAGCAAAAACAAACTAAGTATTCCACAGAACAGACTAAAACGGACAAACAAATGCTTTATAGGAAACGAAGTAAGATTTTATAACAAGATCACAGAAGAGATTTTGATCCTGAATGATAATGAGTTTAAAACTCGTATCAAAAAAGGTTTGATTAAGAAAGCTTATTACAATGTTGATGATTATGAAAACGACAAAGACGCATGGAAGTAGTCTAGCTCTGCACGATATTTTCATTATTTCATGTATGTACTTTAAATCTTATTAATTTATGTTCTTTGTATTGTAAATTGAATTGTAATGTCACATATATAAGAACAAAAAAAAAAGAGAGAAATTGTAAAGTAGAGTTTGTTACCCCTTTCTTCTCTACGCTGTAAAATCATTGCGAAAGGGAGTAGAATAATTTGACAGAGGAGGGCTCGTTTGGGGGCGTCTCCAGGCGACCATTGTCGTAAGGCAAGGCAAACATTGTTTGCCTGAGCCAATTGGTGGGCACCCTGAACTACCTCGCCTCTATCAGTATAGGATACTTTACGAAATAAGGTATCAATATTAATTAGATTAGTCTAATTGACTTTCAATAAGCGATATCTTGTATCCTGTATTGAATAAATCATTTTTTACTTTTTACTTTTACTTATTTATAAAAGTAATCCAAAAGAGAATAGCCGACAACCTAGACGCACACCAACCCCCAGAACAGGCAGGCTTCCGACCTGGCTATTCTACAACCGATCACCTTCACACTCTCAACCAAGTCATCGAAAAAAGCAGTGAATATAACAGACCCTTATATTTAGCATTCGTTGACTATTCTAAAGCCTTCGACAGTCTCAAACACATATCCATTATAGAATCCCTCGAAAACCAAAATATAAACCAGTCTTACATAGATATCATACAAAATATATACAACAATAGCACTGCCGATATTAAGTTACATATGCCTGGTCCGTCTTTCCCTATACAGAAAGGAGTGAAACAGGGTGACCCGTTATCTCCAAAATTGTTCACAAGCACCTTGGAAGAAGTGTTTTGCAGTTTGGCGGTCACATGGGCAGGGATGGGCATCGAAGTTGGCGGCCGGAGACTTACAAACCTTCGGTTTGCCGACGACATCGTTCTTTTTGCTCCCACCGCATCAATGTTACAGCAAATGCTGCAGGAGCTCAGTTCGGCGGGTCTTCGGGTGGGACTGAAGATGAATCGGTCAAAGACTCAGGTGATGACAAATAGCGTGAAACGTAGGGTCGAGGTTGATGGGCAGGAGATACACTACGTCGACGAGTACACCTACTTGGGCCAGATAGTAAGCTTCGAAAACAGGCAAGACAAGGAGATCGATCGTCGCATCGACAACGCCTGGAAGAGCTACTGGTCCATGAAGGAGCTGATGAAGGGTGAGCTACCTCTTACCCTGAAGCGCAAACTCGTCGACATGTGCATCTTGCCCGTCCTAACCTACGGCGCTCAAACCTGGTCTTTGACCGAACATCAAAAGTCTAAACTGAAGATTTGTCAACGAGCAATGGAGCGCAGTATATTAGGAGTGAAGAGGACGGAACGCGTCCGAAATACTACCTTGCGCTCCCAGACCGGCATCGCTGGCGTTGGTGCGGTGACTGCCAGACTCAAGTGGAACTGGGCTGGTCACGTCTGCCGCTTGGACCCGGACCGGTGGGCGAGAATCGCAACCGAGTGGGTTCCTAGTGGCAGACGCAAACGTGGAAGACCAAGGAGGAGATGGCGGGACGATCTCGACTCTCACCTCGAGAACTGGCCGGAGTTGGCACAAGATCGGAAGGCTTGGCGAAATGGGGGGGAGGCCTTTGCCCAGCAGTGGGACATTAACTAGGCTAAATAAAAAAAAAAAAAAAAATTCTTAGTGCCCCCCTATACTCCCCAAGGAACCCACTTGCCAAATTTGAGGCACCTACGCCCAGTAGTTTCGGCTCTGCGTTGTCTGTCAGTCAGTCAGTCAGTAACGGAAGTGTTTTATATATATTGATTTCCACAGTTGAAATCAATATGTTTCTGGACTGTATCTCTCTGGAGCTCTGCAAGCCTGGTGCTGGCGCCGTGGTGCTGGGCGCTGGGCGGGCTGCTGCTGTGGGCGGCGGGCCACGCCGCGTGGGCGCCCGCCCTGCTGTGGCCCGTCGTTGCTCTCGCGTGTTCCAGGGAAAGTAAGTGCTTGTTTGCTTGTTGAATCTAGATGGACTTGATGCAGAGAAGAGCAGACACTTTTGAATATGGATTGTTGGTTTCACAATTGCTTGGCTCCAACGCATGGGAGACAACCCTAAACTACCTCGCCCAACATACTTTTGCAGAACCCTTTCATCTTATTTTGCAATAACGGACAATTTATACCATACTTACATAAATTTTTACTACTAACGGAAACTTAGTTGTTTTTCTGTAGCAGCGACATTGCATCCCTCAATCGATTAATCTCGCTGTTGTATGAATAATATAATTATTGTGCACTCGTACGATAGTGAATTTGTAAATAAGTAAATTTAAGCCCAGTATAATGTCTCAAAGCTAAGATGATATTATTGATGAGACATTAAGTGTGGCAAACCATTTTAGAATGGGCCCGTCGCACTATGGACTCCCTAAGCGTGGCAGCCCTCAGCCGGCTCAGTTACGGGGTGCTGCTGCTGCACGGTGCCGTCGCTCGCTACTTGCTGCTTGGCTCAGCTGCTCTGTCTGTGCATATGGTGCCCTTGGTATGTAGTTTCATTATTTAGGCTTAGACTAGAACGCACTGATTGATCACAAAAAAAACATACAATCCCTCTTTTTATAATATTAGTGTGAACTGTCAGGAACACCCAGTTTCGTAGGAGTGTAACAAATCTCATAATATCCTAATAATATTATGCATTTATTAAGTGAAAATGGAGTTATTCAGCTCACAATACTCAAAAAATTTGATGCCACAAACCAACACTTTTCCGATCAGTTAGCTAAACGAGTTAATTTATCAAGAGCCAAATAATATTAGTTCGATTTCCACCCGATTCCAAGGTCAAGTTACTTGTATAGTGAACTGAATAATAAGTGACTTGTCAAAAACACCGTGTACTTACATTTTGATAAGTTTGTCGATTTGAGACATTTTCCGAGTCTAAAAGCTGCAACTAAGGCTCGACCGACGGTCAGCGCTGACGTCGGTCAGATATAGCTGTGTCTATGCAAACGTAACTATACGGAACGTGCGTAGCAAATCATCAGCGCTGCAATAAGTATACGCGTTCATTCATTTACTTAGAAGAAGCTACGTCCGACCGACCGACGCGACGCCAGCGCTGACCGTCGGTCAAGCACTAAGTATTTATATCCTTATTATTATTATTTTTTCCCAGTGGTCATACTACTGCGGTGTGACGTCAGCAACTCTACTGGCTTCGTTCCTACTGTCTTTGCTAGTGGAAACTCCTTGCTGCAGTATACTGAGACGACTGTCTGATTGTGCCTCTTCATAGAATTTATTTACTTTTGATTTTAGTTCTTAAGTTGTAGTGATAAGGTCTTTTATCGTATGATTTTTTAGAAGTTTGAGAGGTTGATTTAGTTTAGGTATTTGATTGTATGACTGTCGAAAATTGTGTTATTATACAGGTGTAACTGACAAATGTTAAGTCTCTAGCCAACCAAAGTTTTTTTTTTAAATACCAAAGCATTATAAATAAAACATTTTAAATAATTTTGTATATTTTTATTTCAAATATTCAGTAGAAACTTGTACTAATTAATATTTACAACCTATTTACATAATCTAAATAGAAAAGATAATATTTTTTGTATAAAGCTATCTTCTATTTTATCAATAGATGGTGCTTTACTGAATAAGACCGGAATAGCGCCATCTTTTGATAAATTTGAAAGGTGCTTATCTTTTTCCTAAATAATTGTGGGTAGGTTTTATATTATTAATGTTAAAAATACGGTAACAAAAGCAAAGCTACAAAAAGCTGCATACTTCAATTTTCATCAGTTTTTTTATATCACAGAACTAAAAACTAATGTAAAATAAAAATAATAAAAAAGGAGTGCTTTATAAATAAAATAATTGTGGCGATGTGCTTGAGGCTAGAGGTATGTCCAGCATTGGAAGTAATAAACCAAAATATGTTGGTCTTGCTGTGATAGAGTTAAAAGGATCTTTCATGACCAAAAAACCACAAACAAATCATAATAAAAAAGGTAAGACGTCAGTCTAAGATTACTTAAATTCTAAGGAAATAATTTCATTAACACAATTTTGAATCGTGTTATTCGTTTTTTATTTTGACATGTATAAGTATATTTTCTGCTATAATGTATTAATCCGATCTCAGCCATTTTTAAACGTATTATTTAAATAACTTCTATACAAATTACTTAGCTTTCTCACTAAGAAGTACTTTGTACAAGTTTTGTACACTCATGAGATTCACTATTATGTATAAAAATATAACGCTGAACACTTTGGTTTCCATACAAACATAACCCATTCATATAGAAAATACAAGCAAAAAATCAGTTTTTTATAACACTTAGTTGTATGGGCTCTAATCCCTTTGCCTCTGCTTCAACATTGTTTAAATCACAAAACTTTTACACAGTACACACAAGCATCTTAACCAATATTCTTGAAAGTCTTTTAAACGAACACTTCGGTAACCTCATCGCGTCGTGCACACATAAACTGTGCATAATTTAAATGCGTTTGAGGGTAGTCAATCGTTCCACGGGATCTCAGTTATCCTTTTTTTATTTATACAAATACTCATTCATTTTTTTTCAGTTATTATTTAATATCTTGTTTGACCTTTGACATCGCATCGACATATATTTATGAAATTCCTTTTCTTTCCCTTGTGAAATTCCTATAGGAATTGAATAAATGTTTTTATGTATTTAATTCACTGGACAAACTAAAAATGCTTTCAAGAATATAAGATTTACCTAACTAATCTAAATAATCCTGAGCTATTTACTACTTTAAACTCGATGCGGCTTCTTTGAGGGTGAGACGATCTTGAGCATCGTTACCATTGGTGCTTCGAATGCCACTGATATAACGAACGCTAGGAAGTAGGAGATCACTGTCAGTCCTAGGAAGAGCACGAACTGTGGATAGAAAAATAACTTATTATTAGTGGAAGATCACAGGTTTTAAAATAAGTGTGAGATGATGTTGTAAAGGTCATATAGACAAATAAACCACCTCTGTCACCTCACTTCGGTGGTCTTCGTTTGATTTTTCTTTTAATCTATTTCCCTTCCTTGTTTCAGCTTTGGATATATACTGTTTGTTCACCTTTGAATATTTTAATTCAGTATAATAATATACTTAATTAACAAAGTTGGAAGAATATAAAATATATGAATTATAAATTTAACAAAAAGTTTCACTCCCATAAACTAAATTGTTTGTTTGATTCAGCTACGAAATTACTAGACAGATTTGAAATATGCTGCTGTCTAGCTGAGTCATCAGGAGAGACATGTTGTTTCCTCTCCGAGTCCAATAACCCTTACTAAAGGAAGACACCAGTAGCAGCAGGTGACGCGCGAGAACGTCTACATCACCGGCGCTGCCAGGTGGCCTTCTCGTGTGTCGGTCGGGCCCCCGCCCTTCATAAACACGACCCCGATGACTTATTTTAGTCGCCTCTTACGACAGGCCGAGCATACCGTAGACCAAGTCTTACGATCGGAAGTACAGGGCTATTAAGCAAGATATCTGCCTGAGCATTAGTAGCCTTAGAGGAAGACCAAATAAATTCACACCAATTGATGATCGGGGTCTGGTGTCCTTTCCACGTCTAGCTAACTAACGAGCCTTGTTCTCAAGAAGGCTCTCGGAGTAAAAAAACTTCTAATAAAGGAAGATATGAAAGTAAACTCACAACAAGCAGTTCCCCAAGATGTATGGGCTCGGTGAGGTGCATGGCGACGTAGCGCAGCACCACCGGGTGCACCAGGTACGCGCAGTAGGTGACGCGCGAGAACGTGGCTCACCCAACCTGGTCTAATCTAAAACCCCCGCTAACCTTCTATTTTTCTGTAAAGGATCCCGGAAATAATTGATGAGCTGCGGCCAGTGTCCTTTCCACGCCTTTCTGCTCTTCGTCCAGCTTCGTTCTCAGGAAGGGCAAGTTGTTCCCTCTCCGATTTAAATAACCCCTAATAAAGAAAGAAGCTAATGGAAAAAAACTCACAACAATTGATAATCAGCGTCCAGTGTCCCATCCACGCCTAGTTGCTGTCCAGCTTCGGGCAAATTGGTCCCCTCCCCGAGTCAAAAAACATTAACCCCAAATAAAGGAAGATATGAAAGTAAACTCACAACAAGCAGTTCCCCAAGATGTATGGGCTCGGTGAGGTGCATGGCGACGTATCGCAGCACCACCGGGTGCACCAGGTACGCGCAGTAGGTGACTCGTTAGAACGAAGATCACCCAACCTGGTCTAATCTAAAACCCCCGCTAACCTTCCATTTTTCTGTAAAGGATCCCGGAAATAATTGATGAGCTGCGGCCAGTGTCCTTTCCACGCCTTTCTGCTTTCCGTCCAGCTTCGTTCTCAGGAAGGCCAAGTTGTTACCTCTCCGATTTAAATAACCCCTAATAAAGTAAGAAGCTAATGGAAAAAAACTCACAACATTTGATAATCAGCATCCAATGTCCTTTCCACGCCTAGTTGCTGTCCAGCTTCGGGCAAATTGGTCCCCTCCTCTTATCAAATATCTCCTAATAAAGGATGGTATCAAAGTAAACTCACAACAAGCAGTTCCCCAAGATGTATGGGCTCTGTGAGGTGCATGGCGACGTATCGCAGCACCACCGGGTGCACCAGGTACGCGCAGTAGGTGACGCGCGAGAACGGGTACAGCACGGGCGCCGCCAGGAGGTGGCTCACCCAACCTGGTTGAATAAAAGTTGGGATTAGTGTAGTGATCGTAGTTATCCAACCGTGTTATCCATAAAAAGTTAAAGAGCATTTTAGTTATTTGACGTATAAGTATGTCAATTTAGACTAGATGTCACGTATTTACCGTACAACAAACCAGAGAAGTAGACATCCAGCAAAGCTACTTAAAACCTTCTTTATATTTATGAATAATACGGTAATTGTTTAGGTATAGTAGAGGGTTTATGGTAGTGCAGTGTGATGGCGGTTTACGACGGCTTATCAGAAGCGTGCTTCGTTGAAACAGCTAGAATGCGATCGCCATCTCTCCCCATCTGCCCCCTTGGGTGACGTAAGAGGCGCCTAAGAGACCAGCACTGCCGGCACCAGCAGCAATCCAGCACGCTTCGTTGAAATACTTGAAGAACGATAGCCTTCCACACAAGTATGGCAAAACCTTCCCACAATGTTCATACCAGTGGTGATGAGTGGGGGAGGCCTATGTCTAGCACTGAACGTCTTTTAGGCTGAGAAAAAGATGGTACTTATTGACTCGACAGACGTTGATCTGTCAAACTTATCTGCAAATTTCTTATGTTAGTCTTTCATAAGTAACCATCTCCTGACAAAATAGCAAACACAAGTTTTATAACAAGTGTAAACTTACAACAAGTTTTAGCGAAATCAGTAAATTAGAGAAAAAAAGTTGGAAAATCTTAAAACGATAATAACACCGCTGTAAACCTTAAAACTATCCTAAACTTACCACCATGGCCAGTAGAACAAGCGATGATAATCCACCCGATGCAAGCAGCCCACAGCGAGTGTGAGACCGCACTGAAGATGGCGGCTGACACCACGCCTAGCTCAGTCTGGTATAAACCAAAGATGAGGAACAGCAGCGTCCCCGTGCAGGACACCCAGCCTACTGTCGCCCAGAGCTGTGGATAAGGAATGTGTTTAATTCAAAGTTCAATTATTTTTCCAATGGAAGAACAGTTGGCATCAGCTTCAATTCCTTGCAGCTGAGGTCGTAAGCTGAAATGGCCTCCGTTTCACCATAAAACCGACTGACGACGCGCGTCGGTGAAGGCGCGCAGGGCCCGAGTGACGAGTGGCCTTAGGCATCTTGCTGTCAATGTTAACTACTTACTTACTTATTTTTTTTTTATAAATCGTCTCTTTGCAAGTTGTATTTATTTGGTCTACATTTTATCTTTGTAATTATGTTGGTTTTGGTGAACAAATGTTTATTCTATTCTATTCAATTTTAATAGACAGAGTTTGTTACCCCTTTCTTCTCTACGCTGTAGAATCATTGCGAAAGGGAGTAGAATCATTTAACAGAGGAGGGCTCGATTGTGGGCATCTCCGGGCGACCATTGTTGTAATGCAAGGCCAAAATTTGTTTGCTTGAGCCGTTTGGTGGGCACCGTGAACTACCTCGCTTCTCGTAGTTTATGATACTTTACTAAATAAGGTATTAATCTATAATTGCTCTACAAAAAATTGTACCTTGTATTTTATATTACGTCATTACTGGATGAATCAGCAAAAGGGCAGGAGGGGGAGGAAAGGCGGGAACTGTAAAGGGAAAGGAACACGGTCGAACGCGGGTTGTTTTGATTTATTGAGGAGGACATCAAGTTAAATATAATAAGAGTGTTTTTCTGAAATTTCAATATAGATCATCAAATCATCGTAAGCCTGTAAGAGCCCACTGCTAAACATAGGCCTCTTCTCTCGCACGCCACTGCCTAGGCAAGCAAAAAGATTACTCACTTTACTCATTGGTATCCTCAAGTTTGTCTTAAACAGGATCCAACCAGTGGCCATGCCGACCAAGTAAGGTCCAAGCCTCGTCCAAGGTTTGTCGTAGATCTTGTCGAACTGTGTGAAAGGGTCTTCCCCGCTAGGGATGTGCTGGCTGCTCCAGGACACGATGCCGGTTGTTAGTAGTGATGAGACGAAGAACACGCCCGTTAGGCCAGCGGATAGTTTGAAGTGGCTGTAAAGGAAAGTATCCTAGATGAGGCTTTTATTCAGCACTAACAACGCTCTGTTGGCTGATTGTGATTTCGGAGGTTCAGGGGTTACGGCAACATTTGCAACAATGCTTTTTGTTCTTTAGAGCGTCAAAGTCATGCCAAAAAATCTTGTAGAGAACGGAATACATTATTACGAATGTGGCCGTAATAGAGGGGTAGATTCCGTTCCTGTCCGGGAGAAACAATCTGGTAGGTAAGTAATATCTTACGTACCAGATTTCCCTCTTCAAACGGATCACCAGTTTAATCGTAAAAGCGTGGCTTATTAGACAGATAGAGTAATTTTGCAAATTTAGAATATTTAGTAAGGAAAGGGTTTTGTTTGAATCACAAATATAGGATGGCATGAAAAATTGAGTTTAAGTATTCATTAAAAATATTGAGTTCTTGTAAATTTACATGTTGAAATACCAATTTAAAACTTACCTGGTGGCCAAAATAAGTAACACAGCGCTGACTGCATAGAACTGAGTGTCGTCCGAGAGGTACCAACTCCACAGCATGCACTGTAGATGGAAAACGATTATCAATATGATCATCAATATCAATTCATAGTATAAAATAAAGTCGCTTTCCACGTCTGATCCTATGTATGCTTTTTTTTTTTATTTAGCCTAGTTAATGTCCCACTGCTGGGCAAAGCCCCCCCATTAACCAAGCCTTCCGATCTTGTGCCAACTCCGGCCAGTTCTCGAGGTGAGAGTCGAGATCGTCCCGCCATCTCCTCCTTGGTCTTCCACGTTTGCGTCTGCCACTAGGAACCCACTCTATGTTTCACTCACTCTATGTATGCTTAAATCTTTAAAATTATGCAACGGATTTTGATGCGGTTTTTTTAAATAGATATAGTGATTCAAGAGCAAGGTTTATACGTATAATACATGCACAAAATAGTAATAGGTTAGGCGGTACGAAGTTCGCCGCGTCGACTAGTTTTAGATAAACCACACAGCTGACGAATGGCATGCCCTTAGAAGGTAAGCGTAGGCGCCTGGGCCCGATTTTGGCGGAAATAATTAATTTAGATACTGCGTCAAGCTAGTATTGCATTAGTTTTGATGTTAAAGCAACTAATGCCCAAAACATACTTAGCTTACTAACTTTTTCGAGCCAGACGATAGCAAGCTAGTGTATAGTAGTTAAGCTAGCAAGCTAGTACTTCTGGCAAAGTCAAAGTCAAAGTCAACTTTGACTCAACTTTCGTGGAGACTCAATTCTAAGCTAGTACATTATTTCATCATCATCATCACCAATCGTCGGAACACCTTGTGAGGGGTTTGCCTACTCTGCGTCTTCCGGTGCGCGGAATTCATGAATGTCCTTAATTCATGTCCTAAAAGATAGAACCTCACCATTTGGTCGACAGGAAACAGAGTGTTGATATAGAGCAGGTTCCGCCACCAGTACTTGGGACAGGTCTCGTGGTCCATGGCCGGCGGCTCGAACACCGCGTTCTCGTTGAACCATTTCATTGTCACTTGCACTACGCCCAGCATGAACAGGTACGGTGCTGTTAGCCTGGTAGAATTAAACATTCATTAGTTTTATACTAATGCCGTCCACACACAGTGTAAAGAACTTTACATTACCTGGGCATCTATTGCCGTTAAAAATGAAAATGAGAATTAGAATCATTTTGACATGTGATAAGTATACATTGGAATCATATTTTTGTCTCACAAGAGATATAACTGTTAACCCGCAATGTATACTTCACATGTCAAAATGTTTCTCATTCTTATTTTCATTGGGAACGGCAATATCCTAACTGCTCTGTGTATGAACGGCTAAAGACAGAGCATTCTAAGTTTTAGGAGTTACCCGCTGTTGCTCAAGACCGCCAAAATTGGAGGAAAATTCTTGAAGCCCTATGTCCCCGCTAGGGATAACAGGAAAACAAGAAGAGAAGAAGTAACCGATAGGATTTGCGCTTGGTAGCAGTGTAGGCATCAATCTTAGATAAATGTCTTTTGGATCGCAAATTTATTGTTTTTTTTTGTGTTAAATATTTGATTGTATCAATACGAAGCAAAGTAATATTTTTACGGCGCTTTTTTTAATCCAGAGCAAAGGAGGGTTTCTAGAGTAGAATCCTGAGCGTAGAGAAGGATTCTTTAGAAGAATCCCGAACGAAGCGAGGGATTCAGTACGTCGCCCAAGCCAAAAATAAATTTACTGTATAACTCTTATGGTATAACCTAGCAACATGCCCTTATTTCACCAGCGTCATAACATATTTATTATGTCCCTTCAATTAGGTGAAATAGGGGTCTGATTGATAATGTGATACAAATAAAAATGTGTGTAGGTACTATAAGTATAGTTCTTATATTACCTTGCAAACCGGTATCCGATGAGACCAATGACCTGCAAGAAGCCAGCTGTAAACTTGTTGCGACCCTTCTTCAGCAGGTCCAGCTTGCCCTTAGCGTTAGTTCTGAAGTACAGGAACGTTACAAGCATGCCACTGAAACAAAACAAAAATACCTTAGCACTAATGAAGTGGCTTTGGAACTGCGATTCCTTTTTAATTGTTAACGGAATTATCTTCAAAATTTTAAAAGAACATGTGGAATAGCTTTCTTTCCAGGGTACCTATCATAGAAGATGTCTAGGCCTCCCTCAGAGACCACCACAAGGATGAACACTGGGGCAGATTTGCGATAATAACCGTTGTATTGTTTTTTTTTTGTCCTTCGCTTTTTGCGACACCCACGGGACGACATGAGGTTGGCTACTACTCAACTTATCGTTAGAAACACAGTGTTACCTGATAGAAAAATATTATCTCACCCTAGACAAAAGAACGTGTCGACGCTGTAGACCGCGCTGATGATGAGCTGGAACCAGAAGCTCTTCTCGAGGATGGCCCGCAGCGCCGTGTTGTCCGCGTACTTGAACACCACTATGCACGTGTGACCGAATATCACCCATACCTGTGATAAATAATATGGGATTCGTTTTTGTAATACAACGTCTCGGCCAACCTAGAAAGGTTCTAGGTACTACATTTTATATGTCAAAGATAATCAATCATCAGTACAAAGTACAAAATGAAGTCGCTTCCCGCGTCTATCCCTATGTATGCTTACATTTGATACAGTAATTCAAGAGGAAGGTTTAAAGGTATAATACACATGCACAATTAGTAATAGGTAAGGCGGTAGGAAGTTCGCCGGGTCGACTAGTATAGTAAAAAATACCTATAAATAAAAGCAGCGTTTCTGATATAGGTAGATAAACTCTTTACTTTAGTAATGTTTTTTTACACTAATATTTATAAAATAGCATACATATATACATAATCTCACTCCTTTTATTCCCCGAAGGGTTAGGCAGAGGTACTGGCTCAAGAGCCAGACCCACGTTTAGCAGAGTTTTTTTTATGCCTTATTACCAACGTGACAAGGCGAAAAAAAATTGCGACATATTATTTTATTTCTAACTAGTCGACACGGCGAATTTCGTACCGCCTAACCTATTTTAAAGTTTAAAAAAAAATTATACGAATGGTTGTCCGAAAACTGCTTTTATAAAATATAAGAGTACCTTAGCTTGCGTTTGAAATAAGATACTTACCTTTAAATTTTCCATATAAATTTAGATATTAAGTTGTACATAAAATATTATGCATGTCAAAAATAACTAATTTTAAGTACTTACACTATACAATTATTTGCTTGTCAAATGTTTGGCGGAGTGTGTGAGACATAATTTATATATATATTTTACGTGTAAAATTCCATCTTTGTATAGGGTAAAACGTCCTATTACCGCGGTAGTCAAAATCACGTCCTATTACGGCTCTATTTCATCTTTTGCAATTTATGATTCGTTGTGACTGTGTATGGTATAGGTGACTACATAGTGTCCAAGGGAAACTAACACGTAACTTATTAACCAGCACTCGTGCGTTTAAAATCGTTTAAAATTACTTAAATTAATTATTTTGTGTAACGTCACCAAAGCGAGAAGCTGTTTCATACAAACGCAGACTGACTCGCAGTAGAACATTGAATTTTCAGACTTCGTTTTTAGTTCAAACAAACACTTTAAGATTATGTTACTATATTCGAATACTTTTTACATTCAAGTAGTCTTAGTTAATCAAGTTGATTTCTATTTAAAATCAAATAAAACAAGTAAATATGAGTAAACAAAAGTCAGCCGTGTTAGGAAGGCTATTTGAGGGTACCGCCTATTACGGAGGGTACCATCGGTAATAGGAAAAACGCAGTGTCGGTAATTTATAAATTTAGTTGTATAATAAATATAATTTATGAACATTTCGTTATTTAAGTGTAATTTTCATTAGTTCTCAAGTATAAGACCAATTTTGGAGGTACATGTTTTTTAACTAGAATCCTTGTTTTTAACGCTTAAAGTTGACAGTAAAATTTAAGTTTGTTAGAATACTGTGAAACCTAACGTATGAGTTTTAATGAAGAAAAATAGTCTAATACAACGATTACTAACGATTTGAGAGTTTTATGGTAAAGTCAGAGTGCTCTTATGTGTAAGTAATAACTTTACTAACCGAAATATCTTTACATTATATTTCAGAATCAGGATATAAAAATTCATTAGATATTTTAGTACCTACCGTATTAGGCTGTACGGAATCCCAACACGGTGTATGGAAATTACAGAGCTAATAATTTAACCGTATTATTCATAAAGATACCGTACATTTTAAAAAGCTTTACTGCAGGTCTACTTATTTGGTTTGTTGTATGGTAAATCCGTGACATCCTGTCAAATTGACGTACGTCAAATAACTAAAATACATTTTAACTTTTAATGAATAACAGGGTAAGTAAATAATTAAAAAAACTTACACAAAAATGTAAACAACGCTTTA
>OX637643.1:112200-162528 GCA_951802225.1 Euspilapteryx auroguttella | reverse complement strand
CAACTAACTTTCGCGGTTTTGTATGTAACATTGATATTACTCGCGCACATAAAGTAAAGATTTATAAAACTTCCTAGTCTTCGCTCAGAATGGATATGACCGAGCGAGACAGCATGGTGTTTGTCATGGTTCTATAACTCTTTTTCTTTATGTGCGCGGCTTACCAAATTATTTGAAAGGATTACAACAAAAAAAAATAGTGTTAGATAAACTTACTGATGTTGTCCTCTTTGCGGACGACACCTCTTTAACATTTAAAGTTAAACGAGGTGACTCCCTCAACTTAGATATAAACAAAACATTAGTGGAGATTTCTCAATGGTTTACTTCTAATAATTTACTTTTGAACGCAAAGAAAACTAATTGCATTAAGTTTTTCTTGCCAAATGTGACTGCTTATGATACAGACATACATTTGGACAATAACAAGCTTAATCTGGTAAATCAAACTGTATTCCTTGGTATCACTCTAGATTCGAAACTTCAGTGGGGCCCCCATATCTCAAATCTTGCGGCAAGGCTCAGTTCGGCTGCGTACGCAATCTGGAAAATCAGAAAATTAACTGATGTTTCTACCGCGAGACTTGTGTATTTCAGTTACTTTCATAGCTTAATGACCTATGGCTTGCTTCTATGGGGAAGAGCTGCAGATATTAACGTCATTTTTATACTACAAAAACGCGCAATTAGAAACATTTATCAGCTTAAAGCTCGCGAGTCCCTCAGACAAAAATTCAAAGAAATTGATATTTTGACGCTTCCGTCCCAGTACGTCTTTGAAATTATTATGTGTACTCGTAAAAACTTACATATGTTTGATAAAAAATGTGATAAAATTAAAGACCTTAGAACGCGTAGCAAAAACAAACTAAGTATTCCACAGAACAGACTAAAACGGACAAACAAATGCTTTATAGGAAACGAAGTAAGATTTTATAACAAGATCCCAGAAGAGATTTTGATCCTGAATGATAATGAGTTTAAAACTCGTATCAAAAAAGGTTTGATTAAGAAAGCTTATTACAATGTTGATGATTATGAAAACGACAAAGACGCATGGAAGTAGTCTAGCTCTGCACGATATTTTCATTATTTCATGTATGTACTTTAAATCTTATTAATTTATGTTCTTTGTATTGTAAATTGAATTGTAATGTCACATATATAAGAACAAAAAAAAAAAAAAAGAGAGAAATTGTAAAGTAGAGTTTGTTACCCCTTTCTTCTCTACGCTGTAAAATCATTGCGAAAGGGAGTAGAATCATTTGACAGAGGAGGGCTCGTTTGGGGGCGTCTCCAGGCGACCATTGTCGTAAGGCAAGGCAAACATTGTTTGCCTGAGCCAATTAGTGGGCACCCTGAACTACCTCGCCTCTATCAGTATAGGATACTTTACGAAATAAGGTATCAATATTAATTAGATTAGTCTAATTGACTTTCAATAAGCGATATCTTGTATCCTGTATTGAATAAATAATTTTTTACTTTCTTTTTACTTTACTTAGTGTATTGATTGTTTTAATTCTGTAAAATGCCAATAATCCAGCCCCTAAATGTACCATGCCAATGTTATGGAAGGCAAAGAATTTGACAGCTTACGCTTATTGCGTCCAGGCGGACGAAATCGACCCGTCCCGCGAGACGGCGGGGTTCCCGGACGCGGCCTTCGCCCTGGCCGCGCGCCTGCTCGACCCCGACCCGCGCTCGCGCCTCTCCGCCGCCGCCGCGCTGCAGCACCCCTTCCTACTGGAGCCCTAGCGTCTACTCTCCCACCACTACACCTCGCCTGGCCGCGCGCCTGCTCGACCCCGACCCGAGCTCGCGCCTCTCCGCCGCCGCCGCGCTGCAGCACCCCTTCCTACTGGAGCCCTAGCGTCTACTCTCCCACCACTACACCTCGCCTGGCCGCGCGCCTGCTCGACCCCGACCCACGCTCGCGCCTCTCCGCCGCCGCCGCGCTGCAGCACCCCTTCCTACTGGAGCCCTAGCGTCTACTCTCCCACCACTACACCTCGCCTGGCCGCGCGCCTGCTCGACCCCGACCCACGCTCGCGCCTCTCCGCCGCCGCCGCGCTGCAGCACCCCTTCCTACTGGAGCCCTAGCGTCTACTCTCCCACCACTACACCTCGCCTGGCCGCGCGCCTGCTCGACCCCGACCCACGCTCGCGCCTCTCCGCCGCCGCCGCGCTGCAGCACCCCTTCTTACTGGAGCCCTAGCGTCTACTCTCCCACCACTACACCTCGCCTGGCCGCGCGCCTGCTCGACCCCGACCCACGCTCGCGCCTCTCCGCCGCCGCCGCGCTGCAGCACCCCTTCCTACTGGAGCCCTAGCGTCTACTCTCCCACCACTACACCTCGCCTGGCCGCGCGCCTGCTCGACCCCGACCCACGCTCGCGCCTCTCCGCCGCCGCCGCGCTGCAGCACCCCTTCCTACTGGAGCCCTAGCGTCTACTCTCCCACCACTACACCTCGCCTGGCCGCGCGCCTGCTCGACCCCGACCCACGCTCGCGCCTCTCCGCCGCCGCCGCGCTGCAGCACCCCTTCCTACTGGAGCCCTAGCGTCTACTCTCCCACCACTACACCTCGCCTGGCCGCGCGCCTGCTCGACCCCGACCCGCGCTCGCGCCTCTCCGCCGCCGCCGCGCTGCAGCACCCCTTCCTACTGGAGCCCTAGCGCTCCGTCACCTCATGTCGTCATACTTGTTGATTATTAATAAGATTTTTATGCTTCTAAGGCCGTAATTTTTACTGCAAGGAAACTTTTGCGTGTAATGTCTGACAGTCTCCCTCATGACATGACATCATACTTGTTGATTATTGCTAAGGATAGAATAGAATAGAAATACTCTAGATTGCAATCAATAGACTTAATATAGGTGATTACAATTTATAATTACTACATTGATTGCAATGGGCTAAGATTGATAAGCCTTTGGTACCGCGTGGTACACAAACTTCGAACAGTCTATGCAAGTAAAAATCGTGTCGCGTCAGCATTTTTCTACGGGTTTTCACTTGCAAGTTGCAAGCTGCTGTCAGACAGAATGTCGGACGTTTCTCGAAAAAGTTTTTTTGCAGGTGGGATCGAGGCCTAACTCGAGTGACTTGGCTAAGCCGCTTTATTCGTTGCCCCCCTTTATATAATTGTCTTCTATTTAGATATGAATATAAAGATTCTAGACATTCTACAAAATTAAGAGGGCTATCTCTAGTGAGAAAAAAAAAAACAAAATCTTCCAACATATGAGTAATGGATGATGCACTAGATAATCTTGCTTTAAATTTTTGCGTAGCTTTCAGGTTATAGATATAAGAAATATACTGCATTTTGCTAAAAGTCGACACTTTTGATTTTTTGGTGCGATTGGCGCTAGTGTCGCCTAATAATATTACCACCTGTGATATCACTCTTAAAACAAATTATGTACTTATGGTGTTTTAAAGCTGTAGAATGCCTAAAATCTTAATATTAAATGGATAACGCCGATACTATTATTGGCATGGTCGCGATCCCTATTACTAAAGAGGAGGCAAGAATGGGGCGACTTACCCTAATTGTTGATTAATACTAAGATCGTTTTCCCCATAATACACGGTATATTTTTTATCGTGGCGGAAACTTCCAGGACTAAGTAAAAAAAAGAAACTTATTTAAGGACGATGGACTCCTTGTTCACCCCCCCCCCCCCCGCGCATTGCCCTCCACCCTCTGACTCGTCTGGCACCAGGGGGCCAAGTTTCTTAACTAAAAACGAGTGACTCGTAATTGTCTTGTTAGCGACTTAGTTAACCATTGCTGTTTTCTTTGAGCGTGCAACAGAAATTACCTTCGTTAAAGCGGCAATGGTTAACGAAATCGCTAACAAGACAATTACGATTCACTCGTTTTTAGTTAAGAAACTTCGCCCCCTGCTAAGCTACACTACGTTTTTAGTTTTTTTTTTACAAAAACTTTCGAAGTACGTCAAGTAAGAATGGTTCATTATTTTCCCATTTTGTTTTCAGGAATCAGTCCTGTATACCTAGGCCTACCGTGTGTTAAATTTTCCTCCACGATAAAAAAGTAACCGTGTATTCATGTGACTAATTAATTAAAAATACTCTTATGTTTCACTTGACGACTTGATTTTGCTTTTAATATTTGCCAATAAAATAGAGTGGTGCTACACTGTTTGTTTTAAGGTGGTAACTCTCGCTATGGCGCGAAATTCAAATTTTTTCGTGTTTTTTATTTATTCTGGCGAAAGTATACATATTTTTAAAAGTTTCAATGAATTCGCGTATGTAAAAAACTATTTGCCACATTGTGATACAACGTTTTTAAAAGACAGACCTACTGATTTTGTGCCTAAGGACATAAAGGCCAAAAATCAAGTTAGGTCCTTAGACACAAAATTAGTAGGTCTGTCTTCGAAAAACGTTGTATTACAATGTGAGAAATGGTTTTTTACATACGCGAATTCATTAAAACTTTATTAAAAATGAATACTTTCGCCAGAATAATTAAAAAACGCGAAAATTTTTGAATTTCGCGCCATACCGTGACTTACCGCCTTAAGACATGAGCAACACAAGCGGTCAAGTGAAAAGGCAACATTAGGTTCTGTCTCACTCACTCACTGCATATTAGATTAATGAAGTCAGTAATCTAGGTCTAGTTAAACTTTGGGTGACACAGGGTTAATATTGTAGTTTGTTATATAATTTGTGGCCTTAAGCAAGCAATGTTGGAGGCTGTGCGTTTTATTGAGTAAACAATAGTTTACCTTGTTTAATAAAATAAGTTTTAAATTAAATAATTAGAATATTTTGCTAATAAAAAACGGCTTGTATTCGGCATGAGAGCCCATGTGTGATTAAGCGATGCAATACATCGACTTATTATTCTTGTCTCTGAAGCACGCTTCAGAGAATTGTTGCTGTCTCGCTCGAAGAGCTGACAGCTAACGCCAGGTTTGGCGACCCTTTTCACAGTTTTTTTTATTAAAAAATGTTTTTTCGCAATCTTTCATGCGCGTCCCGCGGTTTCGCTTTGGCATTTAGTTCCAAGTAATAAATTGTAACAATAGTCATACATATCTCAATCATTCTCAACATGGATCAATGTTAGTTTAATAAACTCATTAACTTAGAAAAAGCTATAACTTGTTTTTTAATGTTATTTATTTGTTTATTTGAATCAGATGTATTCATTTTTAGTTGATTGTATTTGTGCATTTTCGATTGGACATCACAATTGATTTCACTTAAATACTTTACCGTTTGTGGACTCTTTACTAATGCTGTTGTGCACCTGCCTTTGTTTAGGGTTAGGGTTATTTAAGTAAAAGATTTGGTGCACACTGTGCTGAGTTCTTGGATTTAATGATGTGCTTTTATGTTTTTGTGTATAAAGAATTGATATGTTATTAATTGTTTTGCGTTAAGTAGGTAGTTTTTTGTTATAAATTTTGTGCTACAAAGGGAAGTGTGCTATTAGCGGAAAAACGCTTTGCCAAAATAATAATTAGGGTAAATAACTTATTTAAGAAATTATAATAATTATTAGGTTCTTTTTAAAAAACAGCAGAATTTGCTTGTCATATTATTTCGCTCACTTTTTTATTTTTCATATGCATTTATAGTTTTTTTTGCCATTACAGTAGTGTTTTCATACTCTCCGCTAGAGGCGCCTTTGTGTTAGTTCCTGTTTCAGTAAAATATTCGTTCTCCTGGCTAGATACTCTTAATATATTTTCTATTCTAAGTTTGTAGTATTGTACCAAATGTTATTATAGTTAGGTTATTTAATAATGACGCGTATTGAGCTGGTAGAGTGCGCGCCAGATAATTCTGTGCGCGGTCAAAATATGAACCAATTATTAGAACAGCCATTTGTTTTGAATGGCGGGTGAAGAGCGTAGACAGTGGCGCCCCCAGTCGCGCGCAGACTTAGCCGGCGCGAACTCTAGAACATTTTTGAGCGAGTCATAGATAAGGGGGTCAAGTTTCTTAACTAAAAACGAGCGACTCGTAATTGTCTTGTTAGCGACTTCGTTTATCATCGCCGCTTTAACAAAGGCAATTTCTGTTGCACGTCCAAAGAAAACAGCAATGGTTAACGAAGTCGCTAACAAGACAATTACGAGTCGATCGTTTTTAGTTAAGAAACTTGACCCCAAGCTTGTGAACCTCCACCCCACTTGCTCTAACAAGAATGTAAGTATATCGCATTATGCACAAACACTTATTAAAGTGTTACCTACTAAACTTTTATTTGCACCATAATACTTAATTTAGCGCTTCGGCAACGCAGTCTACCTCGCCAGCGGCGTTGCCACGTCGCTGAATCGTTGATTAGTCGATAAGATGTCGCTCCCTATGATGCTCAAACTTAATAGTATAATCTGCCCACTTAAAGAAACTATTTCAAAATTGCGGCCGTTGTATGGGCTGTCTCTCTTATTAACTCTTCCCTCATACTAATATACACGAGACAGCAGCTTGCGTTCTGCTGCCTTTTGCAAATAGTTTCTTTATCTGCGCAGCTTATCTTTACATCATGATATTTGTGCGAGCATCACAGATGTTCATTTATGTCAATGCTCAGATGCCAAACCCTTTAAAGTCTATCAGAGACCAAGTACTGGTTTTTTAAATGGACAAATGATAAGTGCTTTTATAAATAAGGGCTAATATTACTCGTAAACTAGTTAGTTAATTATATGATTTATACTTTTATATAATCATTAGTAGGTGATGTTTTAGTTCAGATCAGTCAGTATTTTTTTTTCCATTATTGTATTTCTGACGGTACTATGCATGAGTCCTAATACTTGGACTATTATTTTTGGTATTTAATTTATTCTGTAGTAATACTAATAAGACTATGTTTGTATGCGGGCACTACTTGTAACCTTTGTACAGGAGTCATTGATTTGACGACCTGTATCTGTACCATTATTAGTCAACTAGGTTTTTACACGACTCAACTGAAAGTTGCCTTGTATGTGTTCAAGAGGTTTGTTATTGTTGTTCTGCTCCTCAATAAAGCAGAGTTTAATATATTTTCGCTGTTTTATTTTGCGTTAACAGAATCGTTTTGATAAAAATAAAAAAAAGTTATTAAATACAATTTATTATGTACTTCAATACATAGTATAAAATGAAGTCGCTTCCCGCGTCTGTCCCTATGTATGTTTAAATCTTTAAAACTATGCAACGAATTTTGAAGCGGTTTTTTTTAATAGATAGAGCGATTCAAGAGGAAGGTTTATAAGTATAATACATGAGCAACATAACAATAGGTTAGGCGGTACGAAGTTCGCCGGGTCGACTAGTACAATAATAATTTATTAACAATTAAAGTCCATAGTGTGCTTACAGTGCCTTGACTTTATGATGCGATACAGAACAATAAGTAAAGACATCACAAAGATAACTCGCTCTTACAAAAAATATGGTTCACACTGTACCTTATAGATGTAAAGCATGTGATTGCAATAGCCCAGTGGAATTTGTATAGAAAATTGTAATAAGGAACCTCACACACTAAAACAATATTTAAAAATTATCAGGTGCCCTTATCACACCACAACCAATACACATACTGTTTGTTGTTTATAGATTTTCACCTATAAGATAAATCAGTCTGCAATCCTATAAGGCAGTACTTATTGGCAGATAATAATTTAAATTGATTCATAATATGTCTTATAACTATTGAGTTACGCACATAGTATGCGTATTATACCTACTACATAGGATAGGTCTGACAAAAAGTTCAAAGCAGCCATTTTAGCAACTAAAATCTGTTTACAAAAACAATTTAAAATTTAGTATACAGCTACTGTACTTGATCTCAATTCTTAGCTGTACCTACTTTATGTTAAATGGGTCAAAATTTATGATACCTTTGAAAAGAAACAATTTTATACTTATGATTCTCCTTAAACACTGTTTTCTTGATAACATAAATTTCGTCCATTTGCCATTGTGGCTTGCTTTTACTTACTTATTTAGGTCTATTTCTAAAATATCATCAACACAATAATTATTAAGAAAGTAATCAGTCCATTATCACTAGTTTTTCCAAAAGTTAGGGTTCTGCTGAAGCCGCCGTTCAAAGTTCTGGTACCAGGTCTGCAGGGTGCTGAGCGGGATGTACGCCACGCCCGGCGTGGGAGTCATCTGCTCCTGCGTCACCGAGAATGAAGCTACAAAGTTCACCAGGTTTTCCAGCATTTTTTCAGCAAATGTTGCATAGTTGTTTGTTTCTTGGCCCTGAAAAGACAAGTTTCTTAGTGTTATAAAATTTAATAAATAAAACATGTATCATCACACTCAATGTAACTAGATAGAAATTGTATTTAGGGGACCCAAAACACATACAAAGATGACTACAACAAACAACCTTACATTTGCACAGTAACAATTTTTTTTTATACATTTAGATAGAGAGAGAGTGAACCTGGGAAGAAGTCTGCGATATTGCTCAAGACCGTCGGGCGTGGCGGCGATTTGTTTCGGCCCTTTGCTCCCCAGCGGAGATTGGGCAAAAGTAAGTAAGTAAGTAAGTACATTTAGATAATTAATTCTTTGTATATGATGTGATGTTATACAATCAGAGGTAAAGAAAAATGGTCAAAATCAATAATGTTCTGGTTTACAAAATACAAGAAAAGGAAAAAGGGGTAGACCATTTCGCAGATGGGTAGATGAAATAAAAAAGATAGGTGGTGGAACATGGACAAGAAAAGCTTGCAACAGAGAAGAATGGTGACAGTTGGAGGAGGCCTTTTGCCAAGAGGCACACAGATCAGAACAAAATTAAATATATAAATTATACTTAATATGCTTGTATTGTAAAACTAAGTATCTGAATAAAGGCTATTATTAATATATTATACGAGCTTTCCCGGCTTACTTCGTTACGCCATAGAATTTAAGATACTACAAAAGACTTGGCTCTATAGACTATGTTCTTTTGCCTGCCCAGAATGGGCTTGATAAAAAAACAAACAACAACAACAAACCACCTGTCAAAATATGTAAACAACGGAAAAAATATTGCACCTTGGGTTACATTATTTGAGTTTAGGTAAGGATCCCTAATTTTTTTGAAAATCTAATATAGCCTATGACACTCGGGGTTAATGTAGCTTCCTACCAGTGAAATAATTTTTCAAATCGGTTCAGTACTTCCGGAGCCTATTCGTTACAAACAAACAAACAAACAAACAAATCTTTCCTCTTTATAATATTGGTATAGATGTGATGAACCTAAAGAAATAAAGTCACTTACTATTGAAGATTCCAGTGCCTGCACATTGGTCTCAGGCTCCACAGCCACTCCTATCTGAGCATTTTGACAGATTTTTTGTGTGCCGAAAGCACCACTGAACTGGTTCTCACCTGCAGAGCCAGTAGCACAAATTAGATACTTCTGCCAGAGATAAAAATAATGCATCACACTCAGAGCCCCCCAACTAGGAATACTTGTATCTAGGGTGCCCAAATCATATATACAGACAAACAATACACTGTTGCTGGGTATCAAACCCTATGAACCCACATCTCAGTCCGCAGCACTGCGAACAAAGCCACAGAGCAGCTTTTTAAGATTAAAAAACAGGGAGAGAAGAAGTGAAACTTACTGTTTAGCTCATGGAGTTTCTTGATGTTGGATATCTTGAATATAGCGGAAGGTTTGGCATTGGAGATGTAGCCGAGGGGCTGCCAGTTGGGCGGCGCGAGAGGGTCGGGCCACGACCAGTAGACGACGCCGACGGCGCCGGGCGGCAGCGGCGCGGCGCCGGTCAGGAACACGGCGGCGTGCCGGATCTCGTCCGCTTCCGGAATCGTCATCAGGAACTGCGTCTCCGACACCGGCGTGAAATCCGTCTGCACCTGCCGCCGTCAACCACCAATAAAACACATGCTTATAAACACAGAACAAATACAAAGCCTTTTCCAACCTCAATGGGACATGTAAACAAAACATGGAAAACAAAAAAATCTACTTACCAATCTACCTGAAACTATTAAACCGAAGACATTTGTCATTGTAGTTACGAGATTAATCAGTAACAAAACGAACAAAATTGAAATTCACTTAGAAATCTGAAAAGATATAAAAAATAAGAAATTAATTTCTATTCGTTCCAGAAAGGTTCCAGAAGTTTTTGCCACAGACCAACTAGAGATACTACGTATCAGACGGCCATCTCAGTAATAAAAAAAATTGCCATAGTGAAAGCCGTGACTAGTGATGTATGACAGTTGTTTTATTCTTAATTGTAAGCTTATATTGGGCAAAGGTCCCCAGCGTATTCAGCCTTCTGTTTTTTTTTTCGCATGCTCACCTAAATTTTTTATTTTTCAAATTCTTTAAATAATAATATTAATTTATTCTTGATTCTTGTAAAGAAACTATATGCTGGCTATGCGACTTTTAACTATCTTCATAAAAGTGGCATCGCATACTTACCAGACAACCAACAGTTTCTCTACGAGAATTATTACAGTCCTGAAAATAAATGAAACTAAAGCATCATTTGTGAATTTGTATATTTTTGCCCAGTTGTGTTGTGTGTTGTTGTTGCTCATTATTTTACTAGTCTTAGAAAATTATCGATCCATATGAAAAAAAAAATGTCCCCATAAGAGTACTTTTTTATGATGGGATCTTGTAGAGGAGTTTAATTCAAGCACTTTTTGTCCCTATCGGGTATTCCCTAAAGTGACCAGTTTCCGGGGAAAACGTCCGGATATATTTTGACGACCTCTAACTCCGAAATAAGGCCACGGAGTGGCAGGGTTCTCTGGGCGATATTGGTCAGCGTCAGCCACACTATCGAACCCCGTTAAAGGATTTTCAACTTAATTTTTATCGGACTTAGAAAATTATCGATCCATATGAAAAAAAAATTGTCCCCATAAGAGTACTTTTTTATGATGGGATCTTGCAGAGGAGTTTAATACAAGCACTTTTTGTCCCTATCGGGTATTTCCTAAAGTGACCAGTTTTCGGGGAAAACGTCCGGATATATTTTGACGACCTCTAACTCCGAAATGGGGCGACGGGGTAGCAGAGTTCTTTGGACGTTATTGATGAGAATCAGCCACACTATCGAACCCCGTTAAAGGATTTTCAACTTAATTTTTATCGGACTTAGAAAATTATCGATCCATATGAAAAAAAAATTGTCCCCATAAGAGTACTTTTTTATGATGGGATCTTGCAGAGGAGTTTAATACAAGCACTTTTTGTCCCTATCGGGTATTCCCTAAAGTGACCAGTTTCCGGGGAAAACGTCCGGATATATTTTGACGACCTCTAACTCCGAAATGGGGCGACGGGGTAGCAGAGTTCTTTGGACGTTATTGATGAGAATCAGACACACTATCGAACCCCGTTAAAGGATTTTCAACTTAATTTTTATCGGACTTAAAAAATTATCGATCCATATGAAAAAAAAATTGTCCCCTTAAGAGTACTTTTTTATGATGGGATCTTGTAGAGGAGTTTAATACAAGCACTTTTTGTCCCTATCGGTTATTCCCTAAAGTGACCAGTTTCCGAGGAAAACGTAGTAAGTAATCATAAAGCTATTCCTTAAGATGTCCGAGTTATAAGCAAAAAGGGGACCCCATACCCTTAGCCGATCCCCCCATACAACATACTGAACATAGGCAAAACTGCAAAATAGCTGTCATGTCACAAATGATATATAAATAATAAATACCTATTACGAATCCATGTCTTTATTGTTTCTTGTGGTGAGCCGTGGCAACGCAGCAAACTCAAAGGTTGAGGGACTTGGAATATCTGAAAATATAAACAAAAAATAATTTATATTTTCTTAATATTATATTTTCTCAATAATTTGTTTGAATATATTAAATTCAAATAGAAAAAAAAACATACCTAATTTAATTGTTTAGAGATGTTCTCTATAATTGGCTCCTTTGGGCTGGTAGCCCTTTCCTGTCTGTAAAAATAAAATTAACATAATTAAAATAAGACAAATCGCTGCCAATGGTAAATTACCCCTTAAATCCATACCTCCCTAAGGTGTGGCGAAGCTATTGCAACTATGGGAAAAATTTAACTATAATTATAAATTTTAAAACTAATTTATTTTAGTAGTGACATTAAAGAGTTCATATAGAAATACAACAACAATCCACTCATAGTATACTAGGTTACTAAGTCACTAGTAAACAAAACAAGTTTAAAGAAAAAAGTTTACATAAAAATGAAAAACAAAATAAAAATTAAATACTTATTCAATTATTAGCCCTAACAAAAGCTTCTACACAAAGCATAGACCAGTATTATGACATTTAATATTATAGTTAAAGGTTTTAAAAAAAGTATACCAAAATTGTTAGCGGAAGCTTCTAAAAACCTTTTTTTATTTTCAAAGTAAAGTTGTACAAATAGTACTTAATCTATTAATGATCTTAATAAAACATGTTAAAATGCTTCGTTTATAATATAAACTAGCTGTCCTGGTGAACTTCAATCGCTTTTCAATTTTATTAAAAAAATGTAATTGTTTTTATCTTCATTGCATTTTTCAATCTTTTCTCAGGTTTTAAACCTTCCCTGGACTACGACAAACCTTTTAAAAATAAATTCAACATACAAGTAAGTATATAAAAGAACCGTGTTAGTTACACTATTCATAACTCAAGAACGGGTGAACAGATATTATGGCTTTGGGAGGTAGATTGAAACCTGGAGCAGGGATATTTTTCTACTCTGGTACCTATTACAACATGTATTATCTACCAAACAGTAAATTATTCCCAAGATATCTTACCTTATGGGTAACAGCGTAGGAAAGACGGAACGACGACCCACGAGGTAGTATTTCGAAGTGAAAAACCCTTTTGAAGTGTCTTTCACTATCAACAAGCTTGGAAAGCGGTCAGTGGGTCGTTTTAGGTGGAAAACTGTTCAGTTGATACTTTAGTTCATCACGATTTAGCCACAGTAACTAGGTACACTTTTTGTCTTTTATCACCGCACGTTAAATGGTACAAAATAGCGTCCTGACGCTTTTTTTGCAATCACAGCACTACGTAGTCATATTCAGAAGCATTTTTCAGAAGTTAATACAGTTAAAAGTCGAGATTACAAGCAGAAAAAGCTTTTCAAATCAAACAAAACTTCTGCAAAGCAAAACTAAGATGAAATGAAACAAGACAAAGAATAAGGATAAAGGGCCTATTACATTTCTCCTGAATAAGTCTCTGAATTAGCAACCTAATTAGGTAGGTTTCTTTTTAGGAAACTTAGCCAGCGTAGTTTGCAATCACACCTTTCCTTAGTCAGTCGCGATCTAAGCTTAGTGTTGCCACTTTAGTGGATTTTCCACAAAATCTGGTGGTTTGGTTGGATTGGAACCTCCATTTAGTGGCATTTTTTTTTTGTATTTAGTGGCTATTGGTTTTTTAAGCGGATTATGAGAATTATCTTAAAATAGAAAAAAAAACGACTATTTAACCATATTTTTTATTTTCAAAATACAAATCTATATATTTTTTTCGACGGGGTTAATTTCTATTTTATTTTTAATAAAGCTTAAATTAATTCTCGTATGAAAAAAACCATCACCTACTTAGATCAGTAGATCGCTATACCTCCCTCACCTCACCTAGTCCTCATTTACTAGGGTTCATTTCGTTTACTCGCGCGTGAGGAATGAGGTAGGCGTGGGACCTGAGGACTACGTTGCGTTGTTTATTTTCTCGAGGGAGTGAGGGCGTGAGGCGTCGTTAAAACACAATCCTAATGCCTCACGACGCCGCACACCTCACGCCTCCTCACTCCTCACGACGCCTTACTCCTCACGACGCCTCACTCCTCACGAGCCCGCTAACGAGTTTTATACGAGGTACACAGGTGTACTCACTCACCTTTCTGTAACGAGCCCCCTCAAATGAGGGAGTAAGTCTTCACTTGAGGAACCTTATCTGGCGGATTGCTATTTCATCCAGTTGGCAACACTGGAGCTAGGACGTCTTTGTTCTAAATCGGTAGCTAAATCGGATGCTAGCTCTCTAAATGCAATTACACTGTCCTGAATCAGGTCAGGACTGACTTCAGTCAGAGACTGATTTAGGAAAGGTGTAATAGACCCTTATAACACGCCAAAATGGCCGATGGCCGGCTTTTCAAACCAGCCAATCACAAGCAACGTGCCTGTCATACATGACCAGTTTCAAGATGGCGCCTATGGCTAGCGTTTCGATAGTAGGGTTAAACGGCCGTGGTTTTTGCTTTTGCCTTGTGCTGCTGGCTGATCACTCAGCAGTGTTGCCAACTCGAATTTTTAAAGACATCAAAATCATATCTGAAATAGCAAAAAAAGAGCTAGATTTTTCAGTAAAATGAGCTGAACACCATTAATTTCAGTACTTTTTTAGCTTAGAAAAAACAACGATTAAAAATACTTATTTTGCACCATCTTACTATGATGGTTATCAACTATTCACGCGGTAACAAAATTTTCCCAACCAAAACGACTAGAACTTACCTTACTACTTACTTATTACTTACGTTACTTCACTCACTATTAATGAAGTAATACTATACTACTTTCTCAGCTCTAAAATTTAAAAAAAAAAATTAGAGCTGAACCAAATTTTTTGAGCTCCAAGACGATTTAGAGCTGAATTTAGCTCTTAAAACTCCGAGTTGGCAACACAGCAGCTTTTTTTTTGAATCAATTTTGACTGACATGGATGACAGACAGATCAATAGCTTAGATTGATTGATCCTGCCATATTGCGTTTCGTTATTGCATTTTGCAACCTGCTGCTTTAAACCTAGTTCATGTGGAGGAAGGAACTTGGAGCTCCCGCGTCACAATCGACATCGCTGCCAACTGAACCACCAAGTCAGCTAATTGTTAAAAATCGAGGGATAACAGAAAGTTCCCTAATTACATAAAATTAAGTTATCTAATTACATAAAATTAAGTTGTTGTTTTTGAAGTCTGTTGGAGAGTTAATTACTTAAATTTTAAGTTTGGTTCCCCCTTTCTCTTTTAGTTTTATTTTCTTCTAGGTTTTCTTAACAACTTTCCTAAATCTACATTGGTCAAATTATCAAAATCTCAAAACATGTTAGGTAGCTGTCTCGATGATTAAATGACTTCCAAATCAATGTTATTTTAGACGATGTAATATCCCTACACCCCTCTTTTTTGCAATTAAAAACAAAAAGATAATTAATTTAAGGAACATGTTTAGAATAAATTCAACAAAAATACATTCCCACTTTTGAATACTGGTTACAGAGAACAATAAATAATTACAAGTATGACTGAATATTAAACTTATTTAAATTGCACATAATTTAGTTTGGTACGATGTACCCAATCACATAACATTAGTCATGAAAACACGATTTTCGCAAAACTCTAGTAATTAATGAGACTTCACTCTTTTTACACGTGAGTTCCCGCTGTTACGGTACACAAATTTTAAAAGAAGCTACACACAAGCGCAAATAAATTATCAAAATATAAGAATTCGTGTAACTTTGGTCAAAAAGTTATCAGATTCCTTGTGACGGCGCGGGCGCAGCCGCTTTAATATTTTTCTTCAGCCAATATAACTAGAATTCTAATTAAAAGCGCATTAAAATAATACTTCATAGTTCATAGCATAATTTTAAGATACGTTTAAACAAATTTACAATACTGAATCAACATCAGAACATAGTTAATTTTAAACTTGAAATAGTTGTAAAAAAAGTAGAGTAAAATAAAAATTACAAATAAGACGATAAACAGGAACTGTTGTGGCAACACAAAATAAATTATAATTTATAAATAAAAAAGTATAGAAATATAGATTAGTTAAGAAGAGGGGATGCGAGGTCATGGCGGCAGTAAATGCAGCAGAGATGAGTGGGGCGGCGCGGGGCGGGGCGGGAGGGGGTGAGGCCAAGATAAGGAGAGTGGGAGCAAATACAACACTTGGAGCTGATAAGGAAAGAGATTCGGACCGCGCGGCCGCTGCTGAACGAACATAATCAAAAACATAAAAATTAATTAGTTATACTCTGGCTCCGGTGTCGGTCGCCTGCTTCAGGTAACTATTCGATTAATTTACATTTTCTACCCAACAACTATTCTAATTAACAGTGTAGTACCAAACAACAAGTCACGTGAAGAAACACAAGCAAAGAATACTGAATTTCGAGATTCTTAAAAGCGAAAGATTACAATTACAACAAGCGATTTTATATAATTTGTGTCGCTAAAATACGTCATTATGCTAGTGTAAACCTAATTATTGTTCAGGTTCGAACGATTATTGTACTGTAGTGATGGAGCGGGTGGCGGGGCAGGGTAGGGGAGGATGGGCTACTCGGGGTCGCACATGTAGGGGTAGTTGATGTCCCGCAGCGGCGCGAAGGTCTGCTTGACGGACTGCGGCGTGGTCCAGCGCAGCACGTAGTTGGGCCCGCCCGCCTTGTCGTTGGTGCCGGACATGCGGCCGCCGCCGAACGGCTGCTGGCCCACCACCGAGCCCGTCGACTTGTCGTTCACGTAGAAGTTGCCCGCCGTCGGCTTCAGCGTCTCCAGCGCCTCGCGCAGCCACGCCTCGTCTTGCGCGAACACGGCGCCCGTCAGCGCGAACTTGGTGCTCGACCCCACCAGGCTCAGCGCCTTGGACAGGTCCTTGTCCTCGTACACGTACAGCGTCAGCACCGGCCCGAAGATCTCCTCCGTCATCAGCTTGTCGAGCGGGTCCTTGGTCTCGATGATGGTCGGCTCCACGAAGTACCCGCGGCTGCAGTCCGAGTTCCCGCCGCCCAGGATGCAGCAGTTGGCGCTGTCCTTGGCGTGGCGGATGTAGCCGGTGATGCGCGCGAAGGCCTTGTCGTCGATGACGGCGCCCGTGAACACGCTGAAGTCGCGCACGTCGTCCACCTTGAGGCACGCGCGCTGCGCCAGCAGACCGTCCTTGATGGCGCCGGCCAGCGAGCTGGGCACGTAGATGCGCGAGCAGGCCGAGCACTTCTGCCCGCAGTACTCGAAGGCCGAGCGGATGGTGCCGGCCACCACGGACTCCACGTCGGCCGAGGGGTGCACGAAGTGGTAGTTCTTGCCGCCGCACTCGCCCACGAGCCGCGGGTAGTTGCGGTACACGTCCAGGTTGCGCGCCACGGCGCCCCACAGCCAGTTGAAGGTGGGCACGGAGCCGGTGAAGTTGATGCCGGCGAGGTGCGGCGAGGCCGTCACCGCCTTGCCGAACGTGGGCCCGTCGGCGGGCACGAAGTTGACGACGCCCGGCGGCAGGCCCGCCTCGCGCATTATGTTGAAGATGCGCCAGTTGGAGAGCAGCGCGGTGTCGGAGGGCTTCCACAGCACGGAGTTGCCCATGAGCGCGGGCGTGTAGGCGAGGTTGCCGCCGATGGCGGTGAAGTTGAAGGGGCTGACGGCGGCGATGAAGCCCTCGATGCCGCGGAAGCGGATCGAGTTGCGGGTGATGTTGGGGTTCTCGGAGATGGGCTGGTACTTGGCGGCCTCCTTGAGGAAGAACACGTTGAAGCGGAAGAAGTCGATGAGCTCGGCAGCGGCGTCGATCTCTGCCTGCACCACGGACTTGGACTGGCCCAGCATGGTGGCAGCGTTGAGGCGCTGGCGGTAGGGCCCGGCCATGAGGTCGGCCGCCTTGGTCCAGATCCGCGCGCGCTCCTCGAGCGGCGTGGCGTCCCAGCGCCGCTGCGCCTCCGTCGACACCTCGATGGCGTGCGCGATGGTCTTCTCGCTCGCGTAGTAGAACTTGGCGATGCGCTTGCCGTGGTCGTGGGGCATCACCTGCACAAGTTCAAATTGTTAAAGTTATGATTTATTTTCTTCAATCATGTTACAATATTGAAAACTTAAAAAAATAAATTTTCCAAATAGTATGTACTTATGTAGGTATTCATTTGTTATGTATGTGTAGGTATGTTATGGTTTGTTTTGCATTCAAATAAACATTAGAGATACAAGTTAGTTCTCATAAAGAAAAGAAAGATAAATAATTATATTCAAGGACAAATCTCAGATGTAGGAAACATAGAACCAATTTGAATTTGTAAAAGAAAGTGGTGGCACTCTGAACTTTGCTTGAAATTTGGTAATTTTATTGTATTGCATGTTCAAATATAAGCCAAGCTCTTAAGGCTTTTTTAATCTTCAATGTCAACTTACAACATTATTCCGATCCTCAATGAATAAGGCATATCTTATCAGTAAAAGTTATGGCAACTATGTTGGATCCAATCAGCTGACATCATCTGCTATGCAATCAATACAACACTAACTTGGCAATACCTCTTTCCATCTTAATATTATTTAACTGATACTGAGACTGCTATTTACGTACTAAAACCAATACTGGTGCCAATATTTCTACATTAAAAAAACTATAGTTATTTTCATGCATTGACTGGGACTTGAAATTACAGATTTTTTATTTTATTAAATTGGTAAGTATGAAGTAGGTGCTAATAAGCTTTGTTTAGTATTTTACCTGATATCGCGGCTCGCCATCCTTGAAGCTCTTGTCGCCGATGACTATGGGAACTTCCTCAGTGACGGCGGCGGTGCACTCCAGTTCCTGGCGCAACGCCGCGCGCTCGCAGCTGCCCGCGCGGTATCCCAGCACCGGCTCATTGGCAACGGGAAGGTCGGGCAGCGACGGCAACCGCACGATGTTGCCCACCTGCCGCGCACCCGCCTGTGTCACACAACGCACTCCTAACTTGCACAACATGCTGAAGATCCTACAGCTTCCGGGATGCTACAGATTAACTCGTTACGTAAACGCCGCAGCAGTCGCGCTTCGGCGGGCGAGTGTCGCGAGATTATGTCTGGGGGAGAGGCTATGAACGTGACAAGGTAAATTGGCAAAGACTCTGCGACCTTCACCGATTCACATTTTGTATTGAAATTGCTTCTCGTTCGCTCTTCTTCATGCACACAAACAAAATAATTTGACTTTGACGTAATTGATTGAACACGGATGGAAGATGGGCGAAAAAAGGTCGAAAATCGCATGCGCGAGCTCACCAGCTGACCCGCTTGACATTTGCGTTCCGTTTCACTCAGATGAAAACTCAAATTTAAGAACCAGGCTGTTTCTGTCATAAATCAAAGAAGGGATTCAGCTCACCATACCTACCTACCTTACAACTTTCGTAAAGGATCATGGGTCAAAATCTCAAAACAAAAATCAGCTGTCCCGTAGGCTTCGTCCTGTTTTTTTTTTTCGACTTTTATTTTAGAAAGAATTTAGCTTGTTAGGTATGGTGAGCTTCGTGAAATTGCTCCTTAGATTTATTATCATCTTGTCAGAAACACCCAGTATAAACAGGAGCGAATAAAATCAAAAGCCAGTTTTGCGCGATACTCATTTATTGTAGATAAGTTACTTTCGCCACCTTTCTGACTGACCATGACCAAATAGTGTGCGCTGGGCCACAGTTTAGCAGGGTTTTGGATTAGACAGAGCTCAGAGTAAGGAAACCGCCCCTAAGACAGAGACACGTAAGTTGAACTATGACCTTGATTGAATCCTCCGGCGGTTTCCTTACTCTGAGATTGAATCAGTGCGGTGAGGAAACGCTAGATTTAATGCATCAGATAAACAAAACAAAACAAAATGGTCTTTGGTGGTGCGAGCGGGGCGACGAGCTCCCCCACTCCCACTTCTACTGGATATTTGGTTCAACTTACGTGTCTCGGTCTGAAGTATAAGGAGGAACCAGAGGGAGGAACATTTTCTGTAGGGGGGTCTTAGGCTGACATTCACAGTCTGTGATTCAGTGTTTTTAGAGGCTACTCGGTCGAGTAGGAATGATACTCTGACTAGTTCCCGTTCCTTACTGATTATCCTGGCTTGAGCTGTCTTATACTCCGTGGAGCATTGTGTTTCGCTGTCACGAAGTCTGAATTCTACTAAATTTATCAATCAGAGCTGAGAACGATTTAAAGTTACATTTTGACACTTTGGAGTGCGATTTCGAGCTGCGACGCGACTGTGAATGTCAGCCTTAGTAGTTACCTAAATTACTTAGTAGACATCTATACTAATATTATAAAGAGGAAAGATTTGTTTGTTTGTTTGTAACGAATAGGCTCTGAAAATACTGAACCGATTTGAAAAATTATTTCACTGGTAGGAAGCTACATTAACCCCGAGTGTCATAGGCTATATTATATTCTATGGCGTAACGAAGTAAGCCGGGAAAGCTCGATAAAATATAAAAAGGAAAATGATATCTATACCAATATTATAAAGAGGAAAGATTTGTTTGTTTGTAACGAATAGGCTCCGGAAATACTGAACCGATTTGAAAAATTCTTTCACTAGTAGGAAGCTACATTAACCCCGAGTGTCATAGGCTATATTAGATTTTCAAAAAAATTAGGGATCCTTACCTAAACTCAAATAATGTAACCCAAGGTGCAATATTTTTTCCGTTGTTTACATATTTTGACAGATGGTTTGTTGTTGTTGTTTGTTTTTTATACGGCCATTCTGGGCAGTCAAAAGAACGTAGTCTATAGAGCCAAGTCTTTTGTAGTATCTTATATCCTATGGCGTAACGAAGTAAGCCGGGAAAGCTCGTACTTAAATAAAAACTCAAAAGTTCACGTATAAAATGTATTTTATTGCAATTTCAGCATTATTTAGTACATAAACATACAAATCCATATTATAATAATAGTAATAATGCATCTAATGAACGTCGCAGGACATCCAGAGTTTGTTTAATACACTAAAAGCTATGCGCCCGCCGCGGGCTCAAAATATGGTATTCTAGGATATTAATAACATATAATGCGTAATTCATTTAGCGTTTTAGCACATTTATACTTAATACAATCGTTATACATTGGCTATTTGCATCGCCCCTTCCACTGACCAAAAGCCGCGGCGTCGCCTACCATTTTGTACCCAATCTATGTGGACATCACAATTTTACAACTAAACCAAACTAAATACTAGAAAATAAATGTCATATGAGCAATAATAATTGATAACTTAACAAATTGACTTAACAGCGAGCGAGCGCTTCTGTGTGTTCACGGCTTGTTTGGCATTCAATGAGTATTAGATGTTGTCATGTAGGTTGCCTCGCTCGCTGCGTGTCACGTGCCTCGCAGAACACGGACCCAACTAAATTAAATGTCGTTTAGCATTTGTCAAACAGACGGCGCCTCAGCGTCGCCCCAGGGCGCTAGATTTACGCGGCGTACTAAGAAGCTTAGGCTTCAAACGCACAGGCGGTTTTTTGCCGCGCGGATTTTATGTAACATATTGAATCTTATGGAAGTGTGCGCACCAGCGGATAAAAAACCGTAAAAACACGCTTGTGCGTTCGGGGCCTATGAATAAGGTTGAAAATTAAATAACAAACTTTGACATCGCGCGGAAATAAAACCGCCTCTGCGTTGGTAGGCTTAGTATCACAAGCTAAAACGCTCTGACGCCTCTGTGTGACAGGTTAATACTGTCATAGTACATTACAAGCCGACGCTATAGCGCGGTCTGTTTGACAATGCCTTTAGAGTAGGTAAGATTAAATAATATAATAACTAAGCATTGGCAATAATGGCGGCCGGGCGGCGTCGCCCGCGCCTGCGCACGTCGCGCGCGGCTCTGACTCAGCAAAAAGTTCAGAACTGTTCGGAAACAAGAGTTATGCACTATTTGCTCACAAAAGTTACACAGTGACAGAAGCTTAACGAGATAACATCAACGAATGTTCGTGTTTATTATTTTGGTGTATGTAATGTGTCGTAGTAAGATTTGATAATTAGGTTTTTTGCAAAAAAAACTAGGGATTTTGCGAAAACACGGATAATTTGATATAAGCATTACTTTTTTTTCAATCATCCTGACATAAAGCAGTTTTTTTGCAAAAAAACCTAGTATAATTGAAAACTATGAAACCTTCCTTTACTCTTATTGGCTAGATTATTACTTGCTGGTAAACTTTTATTCTGATTGGTTCGTTAAAACATCCTTTGACGCTTCAGAGAACCAATCAGAATAAGAGTTTACCAGCAAGCAATAATCTAGCCAATAAGAGTAAAGGAAGGTTTCATAGTTTTCAATTAAGTATACTAGGTTTTTTGCAAAAAAACTGCTTTATGTCAGGATGATTGAAAAAAAAGTAATGCTTATATCAAATTATCCGTGTTTTCGCAAAATCCCTAGTTTTTTTTTAAAAAAACCTAATTATCAAATCTTACTACGACATATGTATTCGTAGGATAAGAACAATCTTTATACCTACTAACATCTTGAATCGCTAGCCGCGCGCGGCGGCACCTCATAAAATAATAATAAAGTAATACCTATAGATATGACACTCTTATAGCGTGCACCCCCCCCCCCCTACTCCACCATCTTCCTAGATTTACAGTAAAGTAATAAATGCTGCGAGCCTCGGCGCCGCTGCAGGCACTTCACACGTAGAAGAAAGAAAAGTTTTTAAAAACCATGACAAACATCGTGCCGTCTCGCTTAGATATATTCATCTTGAGCGAGAAAGCATGAGGCTGTCTTGTCTTTTCAAAACGTTTCTTTGTGTGCGCGAGTTTTATAGACACCGCGTTACTTACTACTACATACAAAGAAAAATCACAAAACACTGAAGCATTTTAACATTTAAAGGAATAACCATAATACATAGACATAAATAGATTAAATTATTTAGCGAATACGCACCAGTACATAGACTAAAGATGCAGAACATTTAATATAACACTTTAAAAATATGTATTAAATTTTCGCTTCATCAATAATATTAGGGAATGTAGAAGCAGTCTCTTAAACAATCAAGATGGCGGCAGATCTGCCCTTTTAAAAAGCCAGACTTCACTATACGTCTGGAATGTAGCTATAGAAAATCGTTAACTAGACCTCACTGACACTTCTTAGGTCTGTCTGTATGAACTTCAAAAAATATTGTTTCTTTTGTCATGTTGGTTACTTTTAAATTCCATACAAAAAGGAGTAAAATGTTCTCGATCGCCTCAACAGATGGCGGCACGAGAGACGTGGAGTATCAAAAGACGCTAACGCTAGTCAGTCGTTACATTTATTTTGTCAGTTAAAATTGAACTTCATCTTAGGAAATGTATGAACGAGTTGAACAGTTCATGTTGACTCTTCACGACGGCTTGAGCTCGGCTGTGAGTTCCTGACTGCACCTGGGAAATTTATAATATTTTTTTTTTAATATAATTTCTTTTTTTTTAATGTGACCCGCCTTCAATAAATTGACACATACATCAACTGAGCACTTCTTCTTTTTCGAAGTCGGTTAAAATAGGTACTAAAACCTTCTCCTAAATGTAACCAATACTTCTGTGAAAACCGCATCAAAATCGGTTTAGCCAAACTCGAGATAATCGCGGACAAACATACATACATACATAGAAATATACATACATACAGGTCAAACTGATAACCTCCTTTTTTGAAGTCGGTTAAAAATATTACTGAAACGGTTTAAGAAAGACAGTAAGCGACCCTCATTCAATGCACTCTCGCAATCTCCTCTCTAATCTGCCTACTCTGCGTCTTCCGGTCCACAGTCGTTACTGAATAGTTTTTCGGCCCAGCGTCTATCGGCTAAATATAAGGATTCTTCACATTTTAAAGCATTAAAATAACTTACATACTTTTTTTGTCGTTTTAATGCTTCTAATGGACTATTCCAATCCTAGGAAGGGGGCCGAGAATGGGGCGACTTACCTTAATTGCAGTTATAAATCAACATTATAGAGATTTTCATGCAATTAATGACTTTATCGCTAAGAACTAAGTACATTGCGTGTAAATAATTTGATCTTCTCCTGAGGTGGTGGGGGAACTCGTCGTCCCGCTCGCACTACTAGAGAGACCTATTTTTCATCTCTACGTGCATTCAAGGTCGCTTCTTCTTCGAGTTTTTTTTTACACAAATATAAGCTAGAACAAACCTAGAACAGCAGATCAGTGGCGTGCGTGCGCGCCTCGCTCCACGAGCGCGCCTCGGCGCCGCACTCCGCCCCCCCCGCCCCTCCCGCCCCTCCCGCACCCCCCGCGGGCCCGGGCACCCCCTCCCCCTCCTCTTCTAGATCTTCAGCGTCCGAGGTGCCGTTGGTGCCGTTTGTTCCGTTCTCTGCTAGACGGGAGATATTGTGTCAGACGATGGAATAGTGAATTAATGAATGGAGGGACGGTCTCCGAAATAAAAAACAAAGAAAATTCAAGTAAAAATACACTCAAGATAAAAAAAAACATCAGCTTTAAAACTGCCTGTTAAAATCCATTTAAACTGAACAGGAAACTTTAATGTACAATAATATCTGTACCATAACATTGTAGAAAGCAAAAAAATATTGAGTATTGAGTATCGGATTTCTATAGAACAGAAAATTGTCAATTGAAAGTCCATCCCTATTTTTTATACTATTCCACTGCTGGGAAACAATTTCAAGACGACTATTGTTTTCTTAACATACTGTGTCAGTTTTTTACTATCAAAAACAGTAATTTAATAATTTATCTAAAGTGCGGGAACTGTATCCCTTGGCAAAAAACTAACGATTCAAATTCAGGCCGGTCGGAGTGTGTATGTATCTAGGGTACCCGATACACACACAGAGACGAACATTACACCCAGACCGGAAACAAACATCGATATTCATCAATATAATATAAAACTCTTCCGTTACTGACTGACTGACTGACTGACTGACTGACTGACTGACTGACAGACAGACAACGCAGAGCCGAAACTACTGGGAGTAGAAAGCTGAAAATTGGCACGTGGGTTCCTTGGGGAGTGTAGGTGAGCACTAAGAAGGGATCCCGAAATTCCCACGGGAACAGGAAAAAACGGGATTTTTGTGTTATGAGAAATCTGCGCGGGAAATACCGCGGGGCAGCCTCTAGTCATATTATAAATATTCGCCCCGCCCGGGAGTCGAACCCAGATACACACGCTTACTCAGTCCACATCACTGGTGTGTAAACTCACCTCTGAGCGTGACGGAGTCTCGCCGCGTGACGCCCAGCTCGAACAGCTCGGCGCGCGTCGCGCTCGGCGTGTAGCGCGCCAGCGCCGACGACGCTGCCGGGGAGGGGGGGGGGGGGTAGCTTTAGTTTTAGCTTACTAATACTACTACTAGGTACTACTTAAGAGCCAGTTTACAGCGATGATAGCGCCATTCGCGAAAAAAATTCAAAAATCACAAAACACTGAAGCATTTTAAAAATCAAAAATGTGGCACAGTATGACACTAGATAATGTAGCCTAGTATTTTTAGGGCACTGTTGTATAGCTTTTCTGACTGCTCCGTGGCTCAGTTGGCAGTGATGTGGACTGAGTAAGCGTGTGCACCCGGGTTCGATTCCCGGGCGGGGCGAATATTGATATGATGAATATCGATGTTTGTTTCCGGTCTGGGTGTTATGTTCGTCTCTGTGTGTGTTTCGGGCACCCTAGATACAGTTTTTTCCTAGTTAGGGGCTCTGAGTGTGATGTGTTATTATTTTAGGTTAAAGACCAAAGAAAGCTACAAAGTGTTGCTAAAAGTGGCCACTTTTAGCAACACTCTGTTTATAATTTTGTTCTTTTAAGTTAGGACTACTTTAATGTGCACAAAAAATACTAAGCAAGATTATCTAGGGTCACACTGTGGCCCATTTATGATATTTGCCTTAGTTTAGAAGAAATAATTTTTTTTCGAGATGGCGCTAGTATCGCGGTAAACTACTCTTAATACACACTGCGCTGTAAGCTTTAGCTGAGGCATCGATCTTGACTCAGATAATATACAATAATATTTATTCCACAAATTAATATCATTTATCACTCAGGATTGATTCCTCGACCGCTCTGGCGACAAGTGTATTGCCTACACGTGAATACAGATGTGTAGCTACTAATAAACTTTAATCTACATGAAACAGTGTTTGCTGGCAAGCTGTAGGTTTAGTTATATACACGAAAAGGATGTGAAGAACTTTGTCTTAGCTACTACTATACCACCTTCTTTTCATTTTAATCTTTAAACGCTATCAAATCTCGAGAATCTAGCGAAAACGAAGTTGCTGGGTTAGAGATAAATTGACTCGGTTCGGGTGTGAGCCAACTAAACTTATTACAGTTATAAATATAAATACAGCGACGGATGGATATGAAGAAAAACCCATAAAAAGAGCCACCAAAGTGAGGTGCATAAGGTGGTATATTATATTCTAGCACAGTACAACAACTCTAGACGTAGCCTAGACGAAGGACTCGTCGGAGACGGGCAGCAGCAGCGTCACCGACCGGCGACATCTTGCGGCTTACGGAATAAACACCTTAACCAAATTAGTATCCGATTTGAGTAAGACAACTCTTAAAGGTAACTTATAACATACTCTCACGCCTATATTCCCCGAAGGGCTAAAGGCAGAAGCACCAGCTCATTGACTGAGCCTACGAGAGGCATCTGTGCATCGAGCTGAGGGCCTATTATGGCCGCATTTGCAACATTGCTTTTCGTCCTCCAAGTGTCAAAGTCAATACAAAAAAAACGCAAAGAGGACGCAGAGCAATATTGCAAAAGCGGCCGTAATAGCCCCTCTGGGCCCACATTTGGCTGAGTTTATGTTTATACCATCGTGACAAGAGGCCAGTTTGTCGCAGCTGTTATAACGAGGCTATTTAAGCTAGGTATAAAATGCATATTCTTTTCTAGGATTGGCAACTATGTAGTAAGACCTCGACATTGTTATGGCTTCATTTGAAACAGAGATTATTTTATTGCCATCTGCGCCGGCTCGGGGCCGGACTAGATCTAATAAGATTACCGTATGTAATCTGTGCTCGAGGCTCAAAGGCTGCTTTGACTACTTATCATTGCTTTAACTGAATATAACGTTCCATTTTGTATCCCTGTCTGCAGCACTTACCCTAATTTTGGATACCTACTTCAAAGACAAACTAGAGTTATTAAATTATTCAGAATAATATAGGGTAAGCTGCTTCATTCTTGGCCCCCCTTCTTATTATTTTCATGGTATATTTAGTTTAGATACTGATTAAAAGGATTCTAATTTTCGACGTTCTACAACATTAAACGCCCACATACATTATTTTTGTTTTTAATGCTGTAAAAATCCAAAAATCCTTATATTCAGCCTCTAAATGAAACAATGACATTAGAAAAAAGGGGGGCCAAGAATGTGGAAGCTTGGTCTACCTTTGTCATAGTTAGGCAGACATTCACAGTCAGTGTTTTGAGTTACTTCGCTCAAGTTAGAACTCTAGCAAACCGTTTTCATAACATACCATAATCTCACGCCTTTTATTCCTCGAAGGGTTAGGCAGAGGCACCAGATCAAGAGCCGGACGCACGTTTAGCCGAGTTTGTGCTTTTCGACCGTTTTCGAGTACAGATTATCCTGGCTAGAGCCTTCTCATACTCCGTCGAGCGTATGCTTCACTGTCTTGAAGTCGAAACTCTACTGAGTATATCAATTTGAAGACAACAACAATTTTAGGGTCGGTCCAATCGATGTCCAATCGGATTAAGTAAAATTTTAACAATTTGGATTGAAAGCTCAAAGTCAGTCCGTGAATGTCAGCCTTCAGACACTGCAAAAATAAACTACAGTTATTAAATAATTAAATTCAAATAAATAAAATACTTACAAATATGAGTGTTGTGCGCTAAGGGAGCGAACTGGGCGTGCGAGCCGAGCGCGGGCGGCGGCGGCGCCGGCGAGGCGGGCGGCGGGGGGGCGCGGCGAGGCGAGGCGGGGGACGAGGGCTCCTCTACCAGGGACGTCTCTGAGGGGTACTCAAACGTTCGCGTCAGCGAGTCGTCGAACTGCAGCTTCAACTGAAAATGTATACAAGAAACGAGTTTACGACAGTTTATTTTTAAAGTTATAATAATTAAAAGTTTTCTATTGATTTGCATCTTAAAATGCTTCTTATGCTTCTTGTTTTCTACTTTTCGAAATCCATACTTAATATTATAAATGCGTAAATGCGAAAATAACTCTTGTCTGTCTCGCTTTCAAATTTATGAACCGATTTGAATAAAATTTGGTACACGGATAGTCAAAAGACCTAAAAAGGACATAGGCTACTTTTTATTCCGAAAATCTCACGGGAACTTGGGAATTTGCTGTTTCAAGTGAAATTACGCTGGCGAAACCACTAAGTATTAGTATTATTTTATATTTTTACTAGTCGACTCGGCGAACTTCGTACCGCCTAACCTATTACTATGCATGTTTTATACTTATAAACCTTCCTCTTAAATCACTCTATCTAATTAAAAAAACCGCATCAAAATCCGTTGCATAGTTTTAAAGATTTAAGCATACATAGGGACAGACGCGGAAAGCGACTTTGTTTTATACTATGTATTGATGTAACGCCTTGTTTTATACTTGTCAATAAAGCGTTTTTTTATCATTATCTTAATGCTGGGGCTACATAAGCGGGCTACGGAAAATTCGTGTAAGCAATATATGTGACAGCGTACAGTCAAGGACTAGGAGGCCGTAACAGATTTGTCTATGGTTTCGTCAGCCCTAGACTGTATTACCAAAGAACAAGAGCTATTTTGCAATACAGAAAAACCGGAAGTGTTACGCCGACCGTGTCCGCCACTGTACATAGTTACAACGCGTAGTATTCGGACTAACTTACACCTGCTTCAGTAACAAACAGCGACGAACTGAATAACAATGCATCGCTTCAACGTGACACGCATCTTTGCTCCCCTAATGTAAGAAGAATCCGACGACAAGACAACATTCAAAAACCATTTCTGCTTTTTAAGGATTAAAACAGTACATGCCTTAGGAAAATTAGCAATTAATACTAACGCATCGCACTCAGAGCCCCTAACTAGGAAGAACCTGTATCTAGGGTGCCCGAAACATACACAGAGACGAACATTAGACCCAGACCGGAAACAAACATCGATATTCATCATATCAAGATTCGCCGGGAATCGAACCCAGGTGCACACGCATTTCAGTCCACATCACTGCCAACTGAGCTACGGAGCAGTCAAATGGTTAACGAATGATGTAGTTGTCATCGAATTTTAATTGTTAATTCGGTTAAGAAACTTAACCCCAAGTTCATTACCATTACCATCGCATCTATCGCCAGGTTCAACAAACTATTTTCACTAATCTTGATCTCCAGGTCAAACAATATTGAAATCTGAAGTCGGAAGCACGTCTTCGTCACGACCATGTCTCGCTCAAGTGACCGTTACTAAATACATAATAGAATTACTATCGTCTCTCATCAAATCAGTTTAAACAGCGCTAATTATAGCAATTGTCTGAGGCGCAATCAGTGGTCGCCGACCGCGGCCCTGGTGCATACACACGGATAAAAATACTATTCTAAAATGAACCTTAACACGGTTGCTTTATGGTTGTAATTGCAACAAGTGACGATGACACTGCAAGTTGAATAAACAAAAGTTCAAAGACACAAAACTTCAGATTCCACCGAAACGCAGATGAAATTCCGATGCAATTTTGTGAGTACGGGTCCCCTGATACTTAAGGCTTCGAACGCACAGGCGGATTTTTATCCGCGCGGCAACAAACCGCGCGGATAAAAATCCGCTGTTGCTGTTTTATTTCCGCGCGGTTTTAAAGGTTGTTATTTCATTTTCAACCTTATTCATAGGCCACGAAGATACAGGTGCATTTTTAGCCGCGCGGAAATAAAACCGCGACAGCGGATTTTTAACCGCGCGGTTTTTTATCCGCTGGTGCGCACACTTCCATAGGATTCAGTATGTTACATAAAATCCGCGCGGCAAAAAACCGCCTGTGCGTTCGTAGCCTAACCGGTTCATCCAAATCGGAAAATCTTGTTATTGTTACACCCTGATGAGATAAGGTCTTAGCTCCAAGGACATACTGTCATTTATAAAAGAAAAAGGTCTTGAAGCTGAACTCTAAACAAAAATGACGATCACAAACGAGGGTTATGATGCTTATTTAAACAATCAACGAAAATTCGATGACATGGACAGCATTCCAACATGTGTGTGGTGCCTAAAAAGCAGCAATTGTTTTCGTATGCTGTTTATTTTCATAGAATTTGGATTGTTGATTTAGCTAAGCGACTTGCCCTCCAGATCAGTAAAGGTCAAAAACTGGTCGCAATTCTTCCACAAAAATATACTTTAAAATTCCATAAAATGGTAAAGATAAGCCAGACAGATTCCTCAAGTATGTTGACCGCAGCAGGGTCGAGGTTCGCGGGTCGCCGCTCCGCGTGGGATTCCGCGCGACCAGATAACACGACCGAGGTCCATCACCCTGTTAATCATTAGCATTCACCTACTCGCTACGTCATCTCGTCTAAATTGTGCTATTTGCCTTGAAATCTACTGATAACGTGTTATAGTACTTAAGAGGAGTGAATGCTTTTGAGTTTATACGACTGTTTTGAATTATAATTATTGCAGTTTAACTAAACACTTATAAAACTCTTCCGTTACTGATTGACTAACTGACAGACAACGAAGAGCCGAAACTACTGGGCGTAAAGGGCTGAAATTTTGCACGTTTGGGAGTGTAGGGGAGCACTAAGGAATAAATTCCCGAAATTCCCATGGGGACAGGAAAAAACGGGTTTTTGTTGCTTATGAGAAATCTGCGCGGGCGAAACCGCGGGGCAGCCTCTAGTATCTTATAAGCTTCTAATCGGAGTTGTTTAAGGATGATAAGGAATACTAATATTTGAATAGTTTGCAAAAGGACCTTTCCACTAATGTCCAGCACCGTGGCCCTACACCGATGCTTCAATATCAATACATAGTATAAAATGAAGTCGCTTTCCGCGTCTGTCCCTATGTATGCTTAAATCTTTAAAACTATACAACGGATTTTGATGCGGTCTTTTTTAATAGATAGAGTGATTCAAGAGGAAGGTTTATAAGTATAATACATGCACAAGAAAGTTATAGTTTAGGCGGTACGAAGTTCGCCGGGTCGACTAGTATTATTATAATTAGTAAAAAATTAAGGAAACTTTATACTGATTAAACTGTTGTTTCTCTAATTCACCATTTATCACTAAATACTGTTTAAAGCAAAAATGCTGATTTGAACGAAAAACTAAAGTTCTTGGTGCTCTAATTCTAAAGCTCCGTATGCAAGTCACGATGTGGTAAAATCCGCAGTAGAATGGGACCCGAGGCGGCGTGGGACCGCGCCGTAGCTTCCGGTCGCGGGGTCACAGGGGGGGTCACGCGGACCCCCCAGGGTCGAGGGGGGGTTCTGATTCTCATCAGACTCATCATGATTATGCTAATAGCTGCTGTTTGACTTGTCTTTTGAAATTAAGGTCTGTTTTTGTTTCAAAAGAATTTCAAAGTAAGTACCAGATCGATTTTGGTTATAAATTATTTAAACTTTACACAATATAGGTTAAGAAATCAGCCCAAGACACCAAAGCGCAGCGTTCTCTTGCAGGAATCGTGGACAAGTTTTGCATGTCTCCACCCCGTCGCTCTCCCCCTCCCCGTCCGAGTCTGAGGTGACACCCTATTTCACGTATGGGAATGGAAATAATCAATCAATAAATAAAGCACTGACCTTGGCAACGCGATCCCTGTTGGCTTGTCGGGCCAGCAGCGACGACTTCCCATTAATCAGCACGTTGTCGTTGACGAACCGGACCGCGCAGGGGGAGGGGGGGCGTGTCTCCCCCCCGTCGCCCTCCCCCTCCCCGTCCGAGTCAGAGCCGACTCCTGTCGGGGGACGAAGCACCGCCACACCGGGGTCACCAGGCTGGAAGGATATTGGTGCCTGTTTGTAATCATTATAATTTTAAGCGATAGACGTCCACTGCTGGTGTCTCCTACATTGATTGCCATGCCAGAAGGATTAACATTGTGGAATGACTGTGGGAATAATGCTATGATGGAATTCATAAATGAACTTATACTGATTGGCTTTTCAATGGCGAAGACTGTAAAGTGAAAATCAGAAGTTTATCTATATTAATTTATTAATTGTCTGTACATAAACTAAACTGGGTCGAAAGTCCGTATGTAGATAACAACGATAAATTAAGTCTGTATCCAAATCATAAGATATTTTCTAACCAGAGGGCTTACTGTCTTTTTAAATCGGTATGATAGTTCATTAATAAAACTTTATATGATCATCTCCCATAATTAGCGATTATCAGTACAGATTTTTATACCTATTGGAGAACCACAATAACAATGACACAATTTGAGATAATACACTGCCACTCTTTTGTAGTCCACAAAAGTATAGAGACGTAAGTAAATGTAATATCAAGTGAACCTTAGTGCTTAGCGCAGCAAGCAAGTCAAGTGCCTAAAGCGACACAGATTACGAAAGCGCTGAGAAAGTTGACCCTAAACGATTCGAAACTCAGATCCGATAGCACAAAGAAAAACTAGAATAATATAGTTATGTCGACTGCGGCTCGGCGGGAGAGGAGAATGCATGCAAATGCCTCCGCGCCGCCGCAGACACGTAACCGCGGTAATCGGCGCGGCTAATCGGCGCGCGCGCAGGCAGACTCGATTTTGCCCTAAACACTGACTATTCTTCACTTTCTGGACGATAAATTATCGTCTGTGTTATAGTAAAAGATATTTCTCACTTATTAGTTTAGTAAGCTGAAAAGTTTGAATTTAATAAATGATGCATAGAGCTGGTGCCTCGTTCTTTGAAGATTAAAAAGTACTAATCCACTTTTGCTGAAATTAAGAATGTACTTGCGGTACTATACGTTGCTAACCCAGAATAGTAGACATTTTGTAGGTATAGAAAAGTATTTTTTCTATAGTTTAAACCAACTGTAACATGTATAGTGGCGGTCTAGGACGCACGTACGAGACCATAGACAAATCTGTTACCAATACTGGCCCACCTAGACCGCAAATGTACAGTGGCGGACACGGTCGGCGTAACACTTCCGGTTTTTCTGTATTGCAAAATAGCTCTTGTTCTTTGGTAATACAGAATAGGACTGTCGAAACCATAGACAAATCTGTTACGGCCTCCTAGTCCGTGACTGTACCTATATTACCTAGTGTGTAATGAACGCATTTGCAAAATTTTAATCGGGATCTAATCACGGCCTGAGGTCGATCTTGTGTCGACAAAGATAATTTCGCAAATCAAAATTACCTTGAAACCTGCCAGAATAGATGCCCTAAGAACATAATTGCAGCTAATACCCCTGTCGTAACTGAACAAAGACGAGCTTCAAGCACCATTCTCTACTCCTCGTTCCACATTACATTAAATCGACTTCGCTTTAATACTTAATGCCTTTGCATTCTTAATAGTACAGAAACGAGTACCAGTACGAGTCTCCGACGTGAAAGGACGAAAAAACAGACTAGATGAACTACATTTCGAGACTGAGCCATGGGTACAAGAAATATTTGTAGCCATGTATCGAGGCACTGAACCGTGCAAGTATGCATAGCGGAAGATTTAGATGGTTGAAATAGTTATTTTTAAGCAATTAAATGTTTCAATAAATAAATTTAAGGTTAAAATCCTTTTAAAATCAAGCTTTTATTTCGTTAAGTATGTTTTTGAGTTATTCTCAGCAAGACGTTTCATTTGATACCCATATTGTAGGTAGTAGTACACTAAAAAGAACTCGTCCGCCATCTTGATTTTTCTGCCATGTTGGATTTTTAATGACGTTACATTAGCTTATATACTATGTATTGTTAAGCTCCCTGAAAGTGTATACAAAATTTCAGCTCTATTGGTTAAAGAAACCTGCTTCAGAATTGAGTTGCAAGATTTCAACCGAACATCAATTTCAAATGCAAGTTAAACAAAAGCTTTTATTAAAATTAGTCTATAAGTATTTTACTCAGATGTATAAATAAGTAATTTCCTGTATGAAAAGGAAATTATCTGTTATCTTTCAGCTGCAAATGACTAACAGCAGCAACACGTGACATCGAGCGCACTAGTTCGCGGAGCACCAACGTGTTGTTTCCATTTCCATGTTATTTAACAAATTTGCAAGTTCTAGGCCATATTGATATTGATTTAGGCATTCTAGTGAAAAAAATATAATAAACTTCAGATTTTTGCCCGTGTTTTTGCATTTATCTCTAAATTTCAGTATTTGTTGTAGTTTCTGATATATTTGAGGTTTTGTAGGTATTTCAAACAAAATTTCATAAACATTAGCTAACCTGTTTAGTGGAAATGAGAATTGAGGTACCCTGAACTACCTCGCTGCTCGCAGTATAGGATACTTTACCAAATAAGGTATCAATACCAATTAAATAGACAGTCTTATTGACTTTTAAAAAGTGATATCTTGCATCCTATATTGAATAAATCGTTTATGACTTTCTCTTTTGACTAAGGACCAAGGACGGGTACCACAATTTTCAAATAGTCTAGATATTAGAAACATACAAAGATATACATCATATTCATAAGAATGTTCGCCTCAGCCAGTAAAAGAAACAGCTCCCTAGCCTGTGGATGAAGCAGCACACCACAACTCAAGACTCAACACAGAATGTTTGAACAAAGATCAATGTATCAAAGTTGCACCATCTGTCCTGTCCGTATAGACGACCGGTCCGGCATCCGGCGCCCGGGAACCAGTTCCGAGCCAGCCGGCTGCTGCCCGAGTCGCAGAACTGTATCACACCAGTGACGGATCAAGGACACCGCATTAACCGGCTTCTCGAGATGCTAATCATCTTTGGACAAAAAGTTCAAATCCCGGTCACTTCGCGCTTGAAGACTTTCGTTTGCACAAAATTGATGCTTGTTTTCTTGCGTGTAGGTTGCTTTTGAAGTTGTTAAGAGAGTTCTGTCTAATTAATTCAATTACAATTATAAAGTTGAGAAGTTGATCGTCAGTGTGCTTTTTAATTTTGTGTTTATTGCAAACTAGTATTCTAATTAGGTAAATCTGCTACCAGACACAATCCAAACACAGCTCTTCAAATTATTTATGCCAAAAATTAAGCTATACTTATTTCAAACTCTGCACCAGTTTTACAGAGAAAAAAAGTCACACACACTAACAATCGGCAACCCCAATTGAATGATGAGAGAGAGAGTCGTTCCTTACGGTACAGTCATGTTTAATGTCTAAAATGTGTTACCATCATTAAAGAACTCACGCTAGATATTCTTAGGAGGACAGAACTTGCTAACGTACCGACCTAAAGATATCTATCATCATCGTGACGCGGAATGCAAAATTGCAAATTAAGAAGTATGGACGATACTGAAATAAATAATATTTGAAACTATACTTGATTGATAGCACGATGGATAGTCAAGTCAGTCAAAGGCTAGTGAAATTATGAAAAATGGAGAATACTGAAATGAATAATATTTGAAACGATACTTTATAGTACAGTCAAGGACTAGGAGGCCGTAACAGATTTGTCTATGGTTTAGTCAGCCCTAGACTGTATTACCAAACAACAAGAGCTATTTTGCGATAAAGAAGAACCGGAAGTGTTACGCCGTTCGTGTCCGCCACTGTACGTTGGATAGTCAGTCAAAGGCTAATGAAATAATAACACTGCAACCGCGCGGTGTCGAATGAATATATTAGTAGAGGTTGCGGTCAGTCAGTAAAAAGCAGCTAAAAAACTCAAATGAACTGAATTACCTAGTCGTAAATTTTCAATGTGTAGCAGAACTATTAACGTTAACCTACAAAACGACTTGTTAAAGTATTTTGATTAGGATAGGTAATAAAACACAGTGTTTATTTAAAAAAAACTGAAACGTTTAATTTTATATCGCTTATTTAAAACAATGCAAATAATGGTTAGCTTCAACGGTAAACATGTGACTTTCCGTGAGAACAGTGGAAGCACGATAGAGGATAAGATCTTCCACACTTGTGCTTCTAACATCTAACAACAACCTGACAAAAACTTTCCTATTCAAGTTTGTTATTAATAATATGTGTATATCGATTGCTGGTATTTAAGACATTACACTTTCTAGCCTCGCGTTACGTAAGGACGGAGTTTTTAATGTAAACATGCGAGTAAACAAACTATTCGCTTTCTCTATTTATAATATTACGTGTGTTTCGGGAGTTGTTTGTGGCTCGGCTCGGGCTCGAGGACGGATGTGGCTGATAGCAGCTATCGCCCGATAATGCCGCTAATCCGAAATTATTATTCACTGCCTCACCTGCCATATTTCAGAAATCAATTCTTAATACACTGTGACAAGAATTTATCGGTTCAAGGTGACTTGTTATTTGAAAAATATTGGATTAAGTAGCGGTACCTAATACCTAGAGCCACACCACAGTATAAGAAAGAGAACTGCCACAGTCTCCTCAAATAGGAATCCAGGGAGCCCAAAACACAAGTAGATAACTTCAGACTCAGGACCAAATATCAAATAAATATAATCGGAGTTGATAAATTGATGAATTCAATAGGTTAAAGAACTGAATCAGAGGGCCTGTTACGGCTTCCTAGAGTGACCAAGTCAATGCAAAAAAACGCAAAGAGGACGCAAAGCAATATTGCAAAAGCGGCCGTAATAAGCCGCCAGATCGGAAGAATTCGAACGATTAGAGAAACACCGCCAAAGTTTCAGGAATACCAATGACAAATCCAGTTGTTTTGACGATATCCAGCAGACGATATCAAACATTTAAAAGTTATACAAAATAAGACTGAATTATTGCAAACATTAAATGATTGAGGCTTTAATGAATGTATAAGACTAAATTATTGCAAACATTGAATGAGTAAGGCTTTAATAAATGTCCAATGTTGATGAAACAATATGTGCGGACGCCCTCGCGCAGTCGCACCGCACAGGACGTGATTATGACAGTTGTGTGCGCGTGCGCATTGTCCCGTGCTGGGGCGTGACGACGCATCACACGACCTCGCGGAAACATGGACCAGGAGAGCTCGCTCGACATTCAACCAGTTAAACCAGCCAATGCGCAAAAATAAAGGCTACGAACTGTTTGTAACAGTGTCGTGCTAATAAGTTAGCGGACTTGAGTGTCAATGAAGTGACTGAAGACGCGAAGAAAGGGGAGAAGACGACAGTTGTTTTGCATACACTAGCGAACCTTATCCAAGAAGCCGGTCTAAAGCCAAAACAATAATAATTCTGGTTGATAACACACGAAACAAATGAAGATTGAAACTTAATCTGATCTTAAGTGTCAGAATGTAAAAAAGATTATAATTTTATTAAAGACTAGAGGCTGCCCCGCGGTTTTTCCCGCGGAGATTTCTCATAAACACAAAATTCCCGTTTTTTCCCGTTCCCGTGGGAATTTCGGGAAATCCCTTCTTAGTGCTCATCTACACTCCCCAAGGAACCCATGTGCCAATTTTCAGCTTTCTACGCCCAGTAGTTTCGGCTCTGCGTTGTCTGTCAGTCAGTCAGTCAGTCAGTCAGTAACGGAAGAGTTTTATATATATTGATTATTAATAATCTTACTAAGATTTTTCTGTCCTCGTAAGACCGAGACACTTCGGAGACTTGATCCAAACCTGAGTCATTTTTTGGCCGCTTTAATATAAACTAAGCACTAAATCCAATAATAAAATGTGTAGGTATATATTTTGCTGAGATTCAGGTAAAGCGGATTGTGCGGATTATACCACAGAAGCCTTTGCTGAGCTGATCCGAGGCTGAGCCGTCCCAACTTGAGCCACGGTCCTAACACCCACACGTTTCTCTTGTCGTAACTTCTAGCAATTACCCTTGCATTCATAAAACAACCCGTTATCTTTTCAATTAATCAACGCGAATTTTTATTAAGCTTGATAAGCGAGCGAGTGACTGAATACTTTTCAATGCAAAATCAACTTGAATGCCAGTGATACGAGTAAAATAAAATATTTTGCATGATTCGCGAATCATCCAGGCATTAACAATGTATTCAAATGTAGAAACAGCGCAGGGCTGGCTGACAGTGGCATGCGTTGTGCAATAAGCAGGGTTGCACTACTGCCGCTGCGGTTGCGGTTCCCTGCTACCTGCTTGAACGTCAAGCAGCTCGCAGGCATTGACTCGTATATGGCTGACAATCACAGTCGAGTTGGAGTGATGAGTAGCACTCCAAAGTATTAAAATGTTCTCTGTAGCGTCAAAGGATATTTTAACGAACCAATCAGAATAAGAGTTTACCAGCAAGAGTTAAGGCAGGTTTAAAATTTTTCAATTATACTAGGTTTTTTTGCAAAAAAACTGCTTTACGTCAGGATGATTGAAAAAAATCATGCTTATATATCAAATTATCCGGGTTTTCGCAAAATCCCTAGTTTTTTTTTTGAAAAAAAACCTGATTATCAAATCTTACTACGACATATACACAGACAAGTTCCGACTTCAAGATAGTGAAGCATACGCCCGACGAAGTATTAGAAGGCCCAAGCCAGATTATATTGTACTAAAAACGAATTGTTCGATTTCAAACGAGTATACCTACTCTAAACACTGTCTGTGAATGTCAGAAAAAACATCATTGAATTAACTATGAAACCGCCAACCGCCTCAATTAAAGTGAAACTATGGTAATAACTAGCCACTTAGAGCAAGCGGCAATGTACAAAATCACAAACAAAGGACATGTGGAAGAAAACAATCAGCCAAGTGCGCGCAAAAAAGTTGAAACAAACGACAATGCTAATAACAGAGGCGGCGGCGGCGGCAGCTGCGCCCGCGCAGTCATTTAAGCTCACTTTTCATTATGCGATAGATCTTATAAGATGCATCGTTGGATCTGCATGAAAAGTGTGCGCTGCTAGATCTGCTGACACTTATGCGACCACCTTATAGATATGTTCTAGTGCACCAGCTAGAACTTGCGGAGATAAAGAAAAATTTAGAAAAACCATGACAAACATCATGATGTCTTTTTTGAATATCATTTCGAGCGTGAAAGCATGAGGCTGTCATGTCTTTTCAGAACGTTTCTTTATCTACGCGAGTTATATCAACGAGATCTTACAAAGCCGGTGTGGACCAACAATAATCGGCTTTTAAACATCCGGGTAAAAAAATTTACGGTTTAGGTTAGTAGAAGTACTAGTTAGCATATCGTAGCTAGTTTATCGCATTACACTTTATGTATAACGAGCTTTCCCGGCTTACTTCGTTACGCCATAGAATATAAGACACTACAAAAGACTTGGCTCTATAAACTATGTTCTTTTGACTGCCCAGAATGGCCGAATAAAAAACAAACAACAACAACAAACCACCTGTCAAAATATGTAAACAACGGAAAAAATATTGCACCTTGGGTTACATTATTTGAGTTTAGGTAAGGATCCCAATTTTTTTTTGAAAATCTAATATAGCCTATGACACTCGGGGTTAATTTAGCTTCCTACCAGTGAAATAATTTTTCAAATCGGTTCAGTATTTCCGGAGCCTATTCGTTACAAACAAACAAATCTTTCCTCTTTATAATATTGGTATAGATATGGATCGTATAAGATGGACGCATGGTGATATAGGGGCCTTGACTGAGGATTATTTATCAACAGACGCCGCGTCGTCAGTCGTCACGGCGCGGCGGGATCACAGCCGTACAAGTCGTGACCTTATGACGCGCACGCGCACGAGCTACCGATCTCGTGCGATATTTTTATTTTTATTTTATTTATTGAGAAACAAACAGTCATACATAATAATATTACAGTAATAAGAATTACACAGGAAGACCTTGAGTTCCCTTAGTTATAAATATATCAAATATATTCAAAGCTCGGAAGCGTGATAATGCAAAAGATACAAATGCAAGTTTACGTTTAAGTTGCAAACATAAATACTAAGTATAAAGAATAATATATAATTATTATATAAGAGTGATCTGAGACACATATAAAAATTTATAGTTTTAATGAAATTAACATTTATGAACAAGTGAACAAAGATAAGTGAACAAGTGATAAGTGAACAAATATAATTTTATAATTTTAAGAGTCATTTATGTTACGTAGTATTTCTAGGATGGCGGACTTAAATGAGTTAAATGAGAGACTAAATATGTCAATGCTGCTGAAGTTATGATTATAAAATTGCGTCATTCTTATTAGTAAAGAGTTCTTTGTATAATTTGTCCGACAGAGCTTACAGCTGAAAACGTCTCGGGTTCTTCTAAGGCTGCGAGGAATCTTAAAGCTGAGCTTCTCTAAAATATGAGGGCAGTCTATTTTATTGTTAATTATTTTATATAAGAAACAAGCATCAAAATAGTGGCGTCTTGAGTTAAGTGAGGGTACGTTATGATATTTAGAAGAGTTCTCGTATGAAATATAACATCTGGTTCTTATATCAAGAGCTTTGAAAAATATTTTTTGTATTCTCTCGATTCTATTAACATGGACATTGTATTGAGGACTCCAAACTGTAGATGCAAATTCGAGGATACTACGCACGTAGGCAAAATATAGAATTTTATAAGTAAGTGCAGACTTAAAAGGTTTACTAAGTCGAAGTATAATGCCTAACTGTTTGTAACTTCGTTCAACTATTGCATCAATGTGGGCGTTAAAGCTGAGCTTGGAGTCCAACACAACACCTATGATACTATGAAATTACCGTTTAGGCACCATCTAAGCAAACTTGATCCATCAATCCTAAATATTGTGATAGCTCTGCATCTACTACTGCTGACATAATCATCTGTGCTACAATCACAATGCAAACTTGATCAAAATCCGGATATAACGAGGCTAAGCTTTTATAAGCCGAACAGTTACAGAGCTCAGCACGACGATTCTATTTAAGATAATGAATAGTCATTAAATATTGTAACTGTTGATGGAGATAGTTACAATAATGAACGTCTTCAATTCAAACGGAACACTTTCTATGCAGCGATTCTGGCGGGAGCGTATTATGCCGGGCCACGGACGGATGGACGGGTACAGATTTTGATGATTGAAGTAGCTTTATAAACCTTCAAAAACTTTCCAAGCATACTGATTTTTGATACGCAAAATTAAGAGTCAAATTTCTTGTGGTGCTCTAGCGGACGCCGCACCACGGAAGAGATTTTAACAGATAATGTTAATTGTAGTTGCTTTATAAACAAATAAAATTTTATTAATACTCAAATTTAGGAGTGTCAGAGCCTCACTCAGTGATTTGAGTGGCAAGAGCCTCACTCAGGATAGTGAGCCTTTGCAATACGTGGGTCTACTTGACTGAATGTTTCAGGCAATCATTTCAGGCAGGAGAGGTGCGGGGCGCTGCCTGGCGTGACGGACGTGCGCCCGTGTCAATATTATCATAACAGTAAGCGCACGTGATAATTGCGCTGCGCTGCCGACAGTCGTTGCTCCGAACATTCCGGCATTCCGCGGCTGCCGTAACGTACTCTTCAATAGAACAATGGACCTCATTTGGAAGCGTGTTCACTGTTCAGACACTCATAAACTTCAACTGCCTTTATCTCTTAACTGTCGATAAGCTGCAATGAAATTGTAATGTGTCCATCGGATATTACAACAAAACGGTTTGCTGTTTGCCTAATGGCGATAATGTAAATTTGTTATTACGATTACTTTATGCTGATGCGTTCTGTATTACTCAGCTGTGTCGCAACAGCGTGTTAGCACAGGCTGCTCATTTCGCCCATTGTGCTAGATTCAGCAAGTTTGCAATTGGCACATTTTATATGCAAGGACATTTTGTTTTCAACTAGCGTATGATTGAGAGTTGATGCGCTGCCCCGCTCCCCGCCCGTCGCTGGCACGGCAACTAGAGCGGAACGCTCTGCGGGTAGATGAGCGTTTTCGTGCCGATTACGAGCTTCCGTCGCAGCGGCGGCGGCGCGGGCGTCGCGTGATCGACCGCTGGGTTCTCTCATTATACCAGCAGTTCCTTGCCGCGGGCCCATTATGAGCATTCTTACTTTCGTTTTCTCAAGCGCATTGCACACGTGACGGCTGACTGTCTGGTCGTTAGCGCTGCCAGTGGGCCGCGACCGGAGCGCTGCCTGGTCGGAAGTGAGCCTGCTGACAGTCCAGTGGTTTCCACTATGTTCGAACTATTGGAAAACATGCCATAGTTCATAATGCCACATTCGGTCCTAATCGCGCTTTTGAAACTTAATTCATTATAGCTGAAATATTGCCCAATAAATTACACAAGGATTGATGGGTGGTTCCGGAAATCCCCCTTGAGCGATTCCCCCCTGAGGGGGAAAACAGGAATCTTGTTTAAAATATGTCCGAAAATCCCCCTCGCTTAAATTTTGTTATTCCCGTAATCCCCCCTGAACCAAGGGGAAAAATAGGAAACGTCTTCAATTATTAAAAACAATAAGTTAATTTTTGAAAATTATTCTTATTTATTATTAAACTTGTTAACAACGTTTAAAAAGTATAAAATATACCTATAGAGATAAATTTGTTGTTTAGAGGTACCTACAATAATTAAATAGATGGTGGAATTTAGAAAAGTTGTTTTAATTTTACGTAAAATTTCCTCCAATTATTAACAAAGTAATTACTTAGAGCAAAGTAGAAAACAATTTCTTATTAACAATAATGGACTAGGAATAATGATTTTTTAAATAACGTATATATATATAATCATCTCAGTTAGCACTATAGAACATTAATTTGCAAACAGTGACAAATATTGTGGGTTATTCCAACATTGTTAATCGGGGTAGGAACCCAGCGCCGATTCAAAATGGTTGTCGATCTAGCTAGAGTACCATACCAAGAAGATGACATACCGTTAAGTTATACGTAAATTATTACTTTTAAGTTGCTTGTTTTTTATGGTTTTAATAAAAGTGGGAGAGAGTGTAATCAACGAGATAACCCGTTTAAATTCATAAGTTTTGCTTAATGTATAGTTTACTATCGTTGTATAGTTGGTTAGTAATATTCTACCTCTAAGAGGTACTTACTGATATTCAAAGTAGCAGTTTTAATAATTATATTATTGATTTAACGTAGTGATATATTAAAATAAAACCTATTATCTTGAAGGGGGATTTCAGACATATTTTTTTTGCATTCCAGTTTTCCCCCCTAAGGGGGATTGTCAAGGGGGAATTCGGAACTTTTGATTTTTTCATTCCTGTTTTCCCCCCCAAGGGGGATTCCAAGGGGGATTTGAGGAACAACCCGGATTGATAACGTCGGATTTGATAAGGTTTATGGGTATAAGAATCAATTGTATGCCACGATACAGGGCCTAATTTCAAGTTACGAAACTCTTCTTACCTACACATTACTTATAAGAAGAATTTCAAATGTCAGATCACATCCCGAAAAGTTGGGAAAGTCCAGTGATTAAATTTCAAGTAGGTATACACTTGGGATGATAAACAGGACTCAAGAGACATTCTACGCAAAAAGGCTGTATAGGATAATAGTAGGGAAACTATGGCCGTCCGTGACCCGCACCCGGGAAGCAGCGGGGCGACAGCGGGGAGCGGGGCGGGGGCCCAGTGCGTGTGAGTGCGCGACACTCCGCCACCGCACATATGCGAATTGCGAACGCGGACAATAGCGCGTAGCCCATTGTGCCAAGTATGGCACAGTAGTTTTCCAACAGCATTGTTTGATGTTTTCTACTACGTTAGCATACTTTAACCATCGATCGCTGGCTATCTATAAAGCCGAATCATGTTCAATGATAATGATAAAGCTTACCGATAAGATTGGTAAAATTTTGTGAAGCAATTTGTAATAACAAGAGATTAGGGGCCGCGTTGACCTCTGCGGCTCAGTAGAGCGACGCGTCACCGTGACGCTCGAGGTACGGCAGCGGCCGCTCTTTGGCCCCGATCCGCCGTGACGTGAGTCATCACATATCGGTCTTCTCAACCTGACTTGATGTATGTGACCCAATGCCGCTCTAAGGTTTCACTATGGGAGTGGGGTTTAGCCTAGATTCGACAGATTAGCGGCAAACTGATAATTACCATGCCGCTCTGATAGCTTCCGAAGGTTTATAACGTAACTTGTTATTGATATATAACATTTTAAGATATCTTGAAACTGTAAACTATCACTGCTGTAAACATAGGGCGGACCACCGGTGCACAGGCACGGGGCGTGGACTCTGGGGGGCGCATAATGGCAACCCCAGACCAGTAGCCCGACTATTTTTTTTTTCAGATTTGTTCCTGATAAGTTACCGCTGCGCCCCTAGATATTCCAGTATCATCAAAAACGTTTTTGAAACGTCTTGCATTGCTCTAGGGTACCTATAATATTTAAAAAAAATTAGGCCGCAGTAAAGGTCGCACAGGGCGCAGAAAAGGCTATTTAAGGCACTGATGGAGATAAGGCTAATAACAGGAGCGAACTAAATGTAGATTCTGCTCTAAGTATACGCAGCTAGGTTTTTTTATTTATTAAACTACTGCAGGAAGTGAAGCTATCAAAACTTTAGTACGAATAGGTATTCTGTGATAACACTGTGTGTTATGATAATGTAGGGCAGGCGGCTGCAGCCAGGGTCATCGGCACTATCTCAGTGATAGATTCGACAGCCTGTCACTCTCGAGGCCGCGCGAGGCTCAAGGAAGATACACAGACAAGCCCCGACCGCAATCACATCACATGTTACAATTATGTAAATCGTGACTTCTCCCTCGCGTGGGAATGCACTTTTTTCGGCGGCGTCTATTGTCGAGAGCAAACAGAGTGCCAAAGCATTTTTTTATAACCGTAGAAAGTGCCGTATTAACTGGCAATTAGCTCGCACGCAGTTCCGACGACGTCAGCCGGCGCATCGACCGTCGCTTCAACGCTCTTGTTAACGTGATGCAACTCTTTTAATTTAAATGATTCCAGACAAAAGTAATTAAAGACATTTTGTCTCATTTACATAACATTGGTGATGAAAGTCTGCGATGGATGGAAGTATTCGCGACTTTGTTGCAACAATAGTCGGCATGCAAAGCAATCTATTTGAAAATCCTGTTAATTTTACAACTAGCTGAGATAGTTGTTTGTGAAGCGGGAGGCGGCCCGGTTCCCTTCGTGATTTGTCTGGGTTAAGCTGTATTTATGGCTGCTGCACTGCGTGCTGGTGCCTGCTCCAGCCAGCGACACACCGAGCCTGGCTGGCGGTGGATGCCACGACATTGACACGACTACTAACTTACAATGATTAAGTGTCGCACGCAACGGGACCACAGTCACAAACGCAAGACCAATAACATTTCATTATTGCGAATGTGAACTATGACGAACCATTTCCTATGGGTTATATCTATCTATACAAATATTATAAAGAGGAAATATTTGTTTGTTTGTAACGAATAGGCTCCGTAAATACTGAATCGATTTAAAAAAATCTTGAATAATTCTTTCACTGGTAGGAAGCTACACTATCCCCGAGTGATATAGGCTATATAAGATTTTTAAAAAAATTAGGGATCCTTACTTAAACTCAAATAATGTAACCCAAGGTGCAATATTTTTTCCGTTGTTTACATATTTTGACAGGTGGTTTGTTATTGTTTTTTTTATTCGCCCATTCTGGGCAGGCAAAAGAACATAGTCTATAAAGGCCTTTAGAAGTATCTATATTCTATGGCGTAACGAAGTAAGCCGGGATAGCTCGTTAAGTATAAACTTTTCGCGTCTGTCCCTATGTATGCTTAAATCTTTAAAACTGCAACGGATTTTGATGCAATTTTTTTATAGATAGAGTGATTCAAGAGGAAGGTTTATCAATACATAGTATAAAACAAAGTCGCTTCCCGCGTCTGTCCCTATGTATGCTTATATCTTTAAAACTATGCAACGGATTTTGATGCGGTTCTTTTTAAACGATACGAGTGAATCAAGAGGAAGGTTTATAAGTATAATACATGCACAAAATTGTAATAGGTTAAGCGGTACGAAGTTCACCGGGTCGACTAGTATAAGTATCATACATAGTAATAGGTTAAGCGGTACGAAGTTCGCCGGGTCGACTAGTAAGATATAACATACAAAATGAATAGAAACAAAATATGAAATTAAAGCTCATTTAAATTATCTTACAATTTTACTACTAATCATTTTATATTGTGTATCGTTTTGTACTTTTCATACTGAATAATGTTCGCACAAGAAACATCATCAGAAAGCCATTATCATGAGTACAGACAGCGCCAGAGTTGCAATTATTATCAGATATATGTATATTTCCCACATCTCGCTGATCGTTTATAGACGGAAGAAGAAGTCGAAGAGGAAGTAGCGATACTTTTTGGTGCTATTTACAAATTTTTTAATTAAAATAGTTTATTTCCTTTTTGAGGTACAAAAGATACAAAAATCGGAGTAGAACATTTATGCCAGTCAGTGTTTTGAGTGTACTCGCTCAAGTTTAAACTCGCACAAGTAATCGAGGGTAGATTATCCTGGCTCGGTCCGTCTTTGACTACACAAGAGACTTACTGCGTTTAAGTCGAAACTCAGCTGACTAAATAAAAATTTTGACAGTTTGAGGTGTTAATTTGCAATCCGGGCACACGGGTATTGGTATTTAAAGAATAGAATAGAATAGAATAGAATTACTCTTTATTGCAATCAATAGACAACGTTAAAGTAAAGAGTTAACTTCGAACAGATAAAGATATTGTTCTGTGAGAGCTCAAGTTGCATAATTGGAGAGGTCCGGCGGAATTCATTCCATTCAGCCTTGACTTTCAATCATCGCAAGCAGCGAGGAGTTATGCGCACGCGCAGCAACAATCGCAGAAAGAAATGACCGCCGCTTCCGCGACACAAAAAACGTTACGATCGATTGTAACGATCGCATTTTATTTGCCGTCGAACAGTGTTACGATGGCATCCATAATGTTCCGCCGGTGAAGCGAGCTACAATCACTCTTCTAGCACACCTCGGACACTTCATAGACAAAAGCGCGTTGCTTCGCGCACAGCCGAAACTCGTGTACGTGCACGCGTATCATGCTTGTGTGAGTGAGACGAGACGTGCGACGCTGCTTTATTTGTACTGAGAGGTAACCGAGAGCGGGGGCGCACTTGCTGAGTGAGGCAGGGACAGGGAGTGCCAATAATACTGCATGAGTACTAGAACTATTTATTATACTGTGCTTTTAGAGTACAGCAACATAAGCTACACATTGTCATTGCACTATGCTCTTTATCAGGTGTGGAATAGAGTTTGCGGGGTTGAGAGAAGACTGCGCGGGGCGAGGGGCGCGGTACAATGAGTTGGCTGTTTCAATATTTGTTCCCGGATGGGGGAGAGCCTTAGAAATGCGGCGGGGTCGACGGCATCGGTGACAGGTGGCTGCCCCAAGCCCAAAAAACAGATGGTGCAGTCTTACAAGAAGGGTCCTGATATTATTATTATTATTTGCAGCCTGTAGCGTCCCACTGCTGGGCTTCAAATCCTTCCCCTCTCTACGCTTATATTATAAGTGCAGTGCGTCAGGAATGTTTGCGGAGGCACACGTGGACAGCTTTCACGCGATCATAAGGAAACGGTGTGCCTCTCTCCTGCGCCGCCTCCGCGCCAGCACCAACGGGATCCTGAGAGTGTTTGCCGATCGGTGGGACTCCCCGATGCTGCGACATTGGGTAAAGTTACACACCGATCTGTAGCACTTTTGTAAGTACTTGTAAATAGTAGTAGGTTAAGTTTAACTAGTTCATAAGTTATTTTGTAATTACTAACTCACTATGGATCCTATCCGAAATAAAATTTGATTATTATTATTATTTCTCCCGATCCTGGGCACATTCCCACCAGGTCTTAGGCTGACATTCACAGTCGTGTCGCAGCTCGATCTCGCACTCCGAAGTGTCAAAAATGTAATTTTAAATCGTTCTCCGCTCCTAATACATAGTCGAGTTCCGAATTCGTGACTGTAAAACATATGCTCCACGGAGTATAATACAACTCGAGCCTGGATAACGGGAAACTCTTGGCCGAGTATTATAATATACTCGACCGAGAATCTTCCAAACACTGACTGTGAATTTCAGCCTAACAAGAAACTGGGATTATCATCAATCAATATATATAAAACTCTTCCGTTACTGACTGACTGACTGACTGACAGAAAACGCAGAGCCGAAACTACTGCGCTTAGAAAGCTGAAAATTGGAACGTGGGTTCCTTGGGGAGTGTAGGTGAGCACTAAGAAGGGATTTCCCGAAATTGCCACGGGAAGAACGGGAAAAACGGGATTTTTGTGTTTATGAGAAATCTGCGCGGGAAAAACCGCGGGGCAGCCTCTAGTCAATATATATAAAACTCTTCCGTTACTGACTGACTGACTGACTGACAGACAACGCAGAGCCGAAACTACTGGGCGTAGAAAGCTGAAAATTGGTACGTGGGTTTCTTGGGGAGTGTAGGTGAGCACTAAGAAAGGATTACCCGAAATTCCCACGGGAACGGGAAAAAACGGGATTTTTGTGTTTATGAGAAAAATGCGCGGGAAAAACCGCGGGGCAGCCTCTAGTCAAAAAAATAAAGCTACATTCTAAAGAAAGTGTAACAACATTTTGATGGATCATCAACCAAATTCGATTTGTCATCAATCTAGCTGAAGCAACACGCGACCGAGTTCCGTCCGACCTAATCATCGAAATCGGCAACGTAACGATCTAGTAGGCAGTACTTCAAGTCATGCTCATTACGATGCGCGGGTCACTTTCCGACGCAATCTCGCCGAAACCGACAGTTCAATTCGGGTATCGACGGTTTCACCGCGCGTGCCGGTACCTGCCACTTTCACTGTATAACGCATATTTTTTAATATTTGATTATTATTACTATTGCACAACTTATTCGACAGCCCCGTCGAAGCGCGACCTCTCGGCCTAGCGGAGATTACATGGTGATGGCGAGTACGGCACCGCGGGTGCGCTCGTTCGTGTCTCGGTTTCACCGAAAACATCCAATACAAAATAAAAATTATTTTCAGAAATAATAAAATAACATAACATTATATCGCTCCTTTTATTCCTTGAAGGTTAAGGCAGAGGCACCAGCTCGTAAGAGAATGGAATAAGAGATGAGAGTTTCGATGAAAAAGCCAAAACGAATGCAAACGTTTAATTTGATTATCTTAAGGCGGTAACTTGATTTTTGGCCTTTATGTCCTAAGACACAAAATCAGTAAGTCTTGTCTTCAAAAATGTTGTATTACAATGTGGGAGATGGTTTTTTACATACGCGAATTCATTACAACTTTATTAAAAAAGAAACACTTTCGCCATAATAAATAAAAAACGCGAAAAAAATTGAATTTCGCGTCATTTATTTATTTATTATTTAAGGTTTGCCAACAGGTTGACACCAAACTTATACTAGAACAATATATATATATTAAGATGATACCGAGAGTTACCACCTTAACAGGACTGCGGCGTCTTCGCAAGAAAGCTAAGAGCCGTCGCAAATTTAGAGATTGAGAATACCGGTCTAACTGTGCCAAACAATGGTCGAATCTGTTTATCTCCCGCTAATGGTCTGCAATGATTAATTCAATTAAAAAGAACAATATATACCAGTAAATTAATTAATTGTGATCATAAACAAGTCAATGTTGCTAGAGCAACATGATAGACGATTAGAAGCCTAATTATTAGACGGCTAATTAAAAGGATTCATTGCACCAAGTCGCACTTTCAAAAGTAGCACTGACTCGAGCCGCACGATGTTTTATGTAAGCAACGGAACAAAGTCAACAAATTTATGAATATTTACAACACGTACCTTGATCTTGTCGCGTCGCGAGGCGCGCAGCACGATGCCGTCGTTCTCGATGTAGTCCGGCACCTCCTTGCGGCTCGAGAAGTTGAAGACCACGGAGACCGCGGCCGGGGGCGCCGGCGCGCGCGCCCGCCGCGGAGCGCCCGCGCCCGCCGGGCTCCACGCGCCGTCCACCTTGGCGGCGCTGATCCGGGACACCTTGCCGTTGACCGCGGCGGCTGGCGGCACGCGGCGGTCCACCACGTCGCCGTTCAACTCGGGCGACACCTCCCGGTGACCATTTGTGAGCTTTTCTTCCAGCTTCTTTGGCTCCGTCCATGCTTTAGTAATGTCAATCCGTATAATCGGCGAGACTGCTCGCTCGGGCGTGCTCCTGGGCGACAGCTCTGGACTTTCAAACAGTATTATTTCCGAAACTTTGACGAGCGGGGACTCGTCGATGCAGCGCGGCAGCGGCTCCACTGCATAGCTCCCTTTGTCGCAGGACAGGTCGCTGGCGGTGGACGCGGGGGAAGCGGTGTCTTCCCGAGGTGGCGGAGTGTTCGGCTTGTGCGGCGGCT